>JANVCC010000011.1:4215043-4287109 GCA_025345505.1 Todiramphus chloris collaris | reverse complement strand
AAAAGAAAAGAAAAGAAAAGAAAAGAAAAGAAAAGAAAAGAAAAGAAAAAAGAAAAGAAAAGAAAAGAAGAGAAAAGAAGAGAAAAAAGAAGAAAGGGTCAGTTTCCAGAACTGTCAGATAACAAAGGGTCACAATAGCTACCACCACGGGTCTGCAACATTCCATCAGTCCGAGTCTGATGGAAAATGTTCCTGTCATGATTTGATGTTCCTTCCCCCAGTGTTCCTTCCCCCAATGTTGGTTCCCTGCTGTTACTTCTCCTCACCGATGTTACTTTGCCTCACTGATGTTACCTCCCACCCATGCTTGTTCCTGTTTTTTTATCATATGGTCCTCTTGAATATTCATTCCCTTTGGGAGAACTATTTAGCATATTCACAGAGCTGTTTTGCTTAGCCCCACCTACCACTTGATGGTGATACACATGCCCAACACCACCTCTGAGTGGTCTTCAGGTGTCTCTGGACCTCTCGATCTTCCAAGACCCGGGTCTGGGCACATGTGCAGGGGTTAGGTAGCAGTTCTCAGAATCAGCTCCATACTTGAGTTTGTACAAAAAAGGGAACTTGAGCCCTGTGATTTAGTTATTGCTCAGTTTTCAGTTAGATGTTTACCAACACAGGTACAACAATGTTGAGACAAACAATACTTTATCTGACTGCATCTCTGACACCTTGGCACAATATGAGGCCATTTCCTCTTGTCCTATCACTTATTATTTGATTGAACAGACTGACCCGCACCTCTCTACAGTCTCCTTTCAGGTAGTTGTAGAGAGTGATAAGGTGTCTCCTGAGCCTCCTTTTTACCAGGCTAAACAACTCCAGTTGTCTCAGCCACTCGCTGTAAGACATGTGCTCTAGACTTCTCACAAGTTTTGTTGCCCTTCTTTGGACAAGGTCTAGTATCTTGATGTCCTTGTTGTAGTGAGGGGCCCAAAACTGAACACAGTAGTCGAGATGCAGCCTCACCAGTGCCAAGTACAGGACTAATACAATGTAGGAAATGCTCTATGATTGTATGACTGATAAGAGTCAGGAGCCTTCTCCTTTTGGTTGTCTCATGTCTTTTTACAATATCTCATGTCAGCATATTAAATAGAAAACACACATCTATGAAATGAACCAGTTTCTATGCAGGGCAATGAAATACAAACAATTCACATAAATTTTACTAAAAGGTTTCTCTGATGCTCTATTTTTTTGACATTCCATGGGATTAATCTACAAAATTATAAATTTGTATCTTCTTAATACTGCACATACTTGTTACATAGACCTCTTTGCACAGTTTTCAATGTGGTATGAACCTGAATATGTTGCAGCGATCAGGAGGAAGCTAGTCTCAGGAGAGTTGGAAGGCACTGACTGAGGTGAAAGATCTGCTCTGAGACCCAGAAAATCCAGCTCCATCTCCTGGTTTTTGTTATATGATTTTGAACAAGTCCCATAATCCCTCTGGGCAATGATTTTCCACTAGTAAAGTGGTAATTGCCTTTCTTTTTCTGTTTATCTGACAAGCTGCTAGTCTGATGAGACTCTAAGCTTTTCTGGGTATCATCCTAAAGTGCTCCTGGAGTTTATGAAAAAGAAAAGTAAATTGTCTTACAGTCTGGGCAAACATTATAAACTATTGTCTAATTCTCAACATTAACTTTGTGTTTGTGATAGAACTGCATTACCTAAAATAATAAAATAAATAGTTACTTTCCTGTTGAAGTCCAAGCAACTTTTGCAATATACTTTGTATTAAAAGATTTACCACCCTCCTGTCACTCACACAAAGCATATAATTTTGACAAATTATTCACAAAATCTAACTACATTTTAATTTCCTAATCCTTGCTTAGTTAAACTACTGATATATGCAAATAACCTGCCAAGACCTAAATTACTTCTTTCACAGAATAAATAAATGCCCATTAGTATTTTCAAATATTATTAAAAGGATAAGTCTGTTCTGGGATGTAATATCACTTTTATAAAAGTGAGTTCACATGCCTAGACATAAACATCAAAATTTTCACAACAAGGAGAAAAAAATTAAGAATTTGGATAATTTTCTGAAAAATTTACTGGAACTCAGACTCTTGTCTTATGGATTGGTAATCTTATGACAGTAGACTTCCCTACAGGATTGCCTGTTTTTTCTTGTGTTCTACCCAGCAGCAATATAAGAATGAGATTATAAATCTGCACCCAGGCCTGCCCTTTAAAAGAACTGCTTTCAAGTGAATAAGAATCATGGGTATAACCTTTAAAAGATAGCATATGACCAATTAGGGAGAGATTTTATCATGTTTCCAAGAGCAGGAAAAGCTGCAGAGCTGGATTAAAATTTTTTAAAAAGGCACCAATAATCTTGACTAGATTGTGGAAAATACTAAAGGCATGTCTACTCATAACAGGGGGATTTCAGCATTAATTGTCTGGGGACAGAATAGACAATATTTTTTCATTGCTATTTAAAATTAATAAAATTAAATTTAAAAAATAAAGCATATAGAAGGAGGATATGATTACTGTGGCCATTATTAAGATATGGCATCTTGACTGGGAAGACTAAATCATTACTGGAGGTTTCTGGTTAGACACTGAGCAAGCTCCTGATTGAGTGATTGGTTTTGGATCATGATTTATGTTAGGTTGCATGGCTATGATATAATTGCAATCACTGAAACGTGGTAGGACAGCTCCTATGACTGGAATGATGTCATGGATGACTATGTACTATTTAGGAAAGACAGAGCAACAAGGTGAGGCAGTGGTGTTGCCTTTTATGTATGAGAGCAACTGGGATGTATTGAGGTCTATCCAGGGGGGAGGTAGGAAAGTTTGAAAACTTGTGGGTAAGAATTAAGGGACATACAATTGGGGGTGAAACTGTTGTGGGTGTCTACTGTAGACCACCAACCCAAGAAGAAGATGTCAATGAGGCCTTCTACAGTCAAATGGAAGTAGCCTCTAGATCACATTCCTTAGTAGTAATCGGTGACTTCAATCACCTTGGTATTTGTTGGAAAGCCCACACAGCTAAGCATATTCAGTCCAAAAGGCTCTTGCAGTGCATTGATGATAACTTTCTAACACAGGTAGTGGAGGAACCAACAAGGAGAGGTGCACTGCTGGACCTTGTATTAACGAATAAAGAAGGTCTGGCTGGGGACATTACAGTTGGGAACAGCCTTGGCAACAGTGATCATGACCTGGTGGAGTTTAGTATTTTACAAGGAAGAGGCAGGACAGTAAGTAAGATTACATCCCTGGACTTCTTCAGGGCTAACTTTGGACTCTTCAGAGATCTACCTGCAGGAGTTCCACAGGCTAAGACTGTAGAAGGAAAAGGAGATCAAGAAAGCTCGTCAATTTTTGAATACCACTTCCTCCAAGCCCAAGATAGGTGCATTCCTTCAAGTAAAAAGTCAGGTACAGGTAGTAAAAGAACTGCATGGATGATCAAGGATCTTCTGAAAGAAGTATTGTGGAAGAAAGAAATTTACAGTTTGTGGAAGACAGGACTTTTCACTTGAGAGAACTATAGGGACATTGTCAGGGCTTGTAGGAAGACAAGAAGAAAGGCCAAAACCTTCTCAGAACTTAAACTGGCAAAGGAAGTAGAAGAGAACAAGAAGAGATTCTTCAAATCTTCAAAAGTAGTAAAAGGAGGAATAGGGAAAATGTGGATCCACTGCTGGATGAGGTGGAAGCTCTGATAACAGAGGATGCAGAGAAGGCAGAGTTGCTGAACACCTTCTTTGCTTCAGCCTTTACTCCTAAGACTAGCTCTTGTGAACTCCAAACCCTGGATAAAAGAGAGGAAGTCTAGAAGAGGGAAGACTCTTCACTAGTTAATGAAGAGTGGGACAGAGATCAGTTATGCAAATTGAATATACACAAGTCCATGCCCTGAAAGGATGAACCCAAGAGTGTTGAGAGAGCTGGTTGATGATATCACTCTAACACTTTCCATCATTTTCAAAAGATCATGGCAAACAGGAGAGGTGCCTGAGGACTGGAGGAAATACAAGGTCATTCCAAGTCTTCAAAAAGGGCAAGAAGAAAGATCCAGGAAATTACATACCAGTCAGCCTCATCTCCAACCCTGGAAAAATAATGGAGGTCATCTCTAAGCACTTGGAAGAGAAGAGGCTTATCAGGTGTAGCCATATAGATTTACCAAGGGGAAATAATTCTTGACTAATCTGATAGACTTCTATGATGTTGTGACTAAATGGATAGATGCAAGGAGACCAGTGGATGTAGTCTACCTTGACTTTAGCAAGCCTTTTGACACAGTCTCCCATAACATCCTCATGAGCAAGCTCAGGAACTGTGGGACAGAAGAATGGACAGTGGAATGGATTAAAAACTGGCTACACAACAGAGCCCAAAGAGTGGTGATCAATGTTGCAGAGTCCAGCTGGAGACCTGTAACTAGTGGAGTCCCCCAGGGACCAGTGCTGGGTTCAGTCCTGTTCAAAAGCTTTATCACCTTGATGTCAGGACAGACTGTCTTCTCAGCAAGTTTGATGAGACACAAAACTGGGAGGATTGGCTGATTCACCTGAAGGCTGTGTGGCCATTCAGCAAGATTTGGACAGACTGGAAAGCTGGGCAAAGAGGAACATAGTGAGGTTTAACAAGAGCAAGGGCAAGAGTCCTGCACCTGGGAAGGAACAATAAAATGCACCAGCACAGGTTAGGAGGTGATCTGCTAGAGAATTGCTCCATGGAAAAGGACCTTGGAATTCTGATAAACAAGAAGTTATCCATGGGACAACAATGTGCCCTTGCATTCAAGAAGGCAAATGGTATCCCAGAGTGCATTAAGAAGAGTGTGTCCAGCAGATCAAGGGAGGTTTTTCTCCCCCTCTATTCTGCCCTACTGAGACCTCACTTGGAATATTGCATCCACATCTGGGTTCCCCAGTTCAAGAGAGACAGAGATCTACTTGAGAGAGTCCAACAGAGGGCTACAAGGATGATTAATGGGCTGGAACACCTGCCTTACAAGGAAAGGCTGAGTGACCTGGGTCTTTTTAGTCTGGAGAGGAGAAGACTGAGAGGGAATCTAATTAATGTCTATATATGCATAAGGACTGGGCATCAAGAAAGCAGGAACAACCTCTTTTCACTTCTGCATTATGATAGGACAAGGGGTAATGGATTCAAGCTAAAGAACAAGAAGTCTCACCTCAACATGAGGAAGAACGTCTTTACTGTAAGGGTTGTAGAGCACTGGAACAGACTCCCAAGAGAGATTGTGGAGTCTTGTTCTCTGGAGACTTTCAAGACCTGTCTGGATGTGCTTCTGCATGATCTGCTCTAGTTTTGTCCTGCTCTGTCAGGGGGGTTAGACTTAGATGATCTTCAGAGGTCCCTTCCAACCCCTAACATTCTGTGATTCTGTGTGATTCTATGCCTATGATCCTTCATCACCCTTAAGAATGCTACAGATCTTTCTCAGTGCATTTCACCAGGTATAGCCCCAAAAGTCTTATTTGAGTCATATAATATTACAGAAGCTCTGATATTTATCTATGGTGTGCATTCTACTTTGATTGTTAGAGTAGGAGAAAATTCTCCTGGCTCAGTACATGCTGTGTCTTCATCAGCATTTATATTCCCTTCTGTTCAGGAACAGGAGTTAAGAAGGAAGGAATGGAAACTTTCTTGCTCAAATTTAAATCTCTGATTTACTGATTCATAAATTCTCCTACAAATATTTTTTTAATGCCTGGAGGCTGTGACTGCTTGAACTTACACCTCTTGTGTCCTGGTTGAGCAGAGGGGACAACACCATCAACACCCTGGAAAGAAAACGTACTCCTGTGTTTTATGGGAGATATGATAACATAATAATTATAATATAATAATATAATAATTCCTGGCAAGATATTTTCAGAAATCCCTTGCTGGATTGGACCTTTTGGAAAGCTCAGACCTTGGAAAGTGTGTTAAAATGTCCTTGAAAACACAAGACATTGTCTACCACACTTCAGAATTAAAGCATTTTTGAAAACTGATAGTTTCTTTTTTTTTTTTTTTTTTTTTTTTTAAAACATAAATTTTTTTTTTTCTCTTTTGTAAAAAAAATAATTTTTAAAAATTGATAGTTTTTTTTTTTTTTTTTTTTTTTATGTGAAGATGAGAAATACTCTGGGGTAGGGACAAAGACCTAGCAAAATAATTCCCTTACTTTTCTATTTACATATGTGTTCACTAAACTGAATGGAGGTAAGATATTTTCCAAATAGTGTTTTTACCTAAGACAGTCAGGTCGTGGAGAGTTCTGCATCTAGCACATTTACCATAGCCAAATTCCTGTTCTAAACTAACAGCACAATTTTATTCAGTTCTCATTCATCAGAGGTTCTAGAGACAGAATAATATGAATTGAGGCTGTCAATATAATCTGTGTAAGAGAGGAAAGGCAAAGCAAGGTATTGACAGTGCAATAGTGAAATGGATTGAGAGCAGGTGGGAATATCAATTAATATGTTTTGTAGACACTTTTGCAATTGGCTGTGTGATATATCCTAATCTTTGCCACTAACTCCAACAGCAAGTGTTAGCTTTTACCAGCGGGGGATTAAAACATTAGCATCTGTTTGTCCTCCAGGGTAACCAGTATGGGTTTGGAACCCTGCTTCCCAAAAAGGGGATGGATATCACCTGCTGATGAGAAGCAGAAAATAAATCTTTGTTTTCTTTTGCTTCTGCCTGTGGCCTTGCATTGCTGTTCATTAAACTGCTTTTGCCTTAACTTTCTCCCCCCCCCCCCCCCTTCCAGCTGAGAGGAATGGGGGGAAGTGATAGAGGCTTGGTGATAGGTTTGGTTGCATCTGGCATCCAGCCAATGTCAAGCCACCACCATTATATGTTCTTCTCTTTACAAAAACATTTCCACGTCTTCTTGGTGGCAAACTGTTTTTGATTATTCTGTTTAAGAGCAAGATAAAAAAAAAAAAAAGAAATAAATTCATATTGTTTCTATCATGTGACACTCAAAACTCAACTGATGAAAAAGTCAATTAATCTAATGCCACCCCCAATAAATATAGTTAAAAAATTTTAAATGTCCCTTAAACATTGTGACAGTATCTCATAGTGCCAATACGAAAAAACAGATACAATGTTAATTTACCTTAATATACATCTGTCTATAAGAAAGTCTGTAAAAGCTTATGTAGGCATCTAAATACATTTTATAGGGTGAAAAATGTTAGATTATATGACCACTTTGGTTTTAAAATCTATTTTCAGAACTGCTGAGTACTGTTTCTGCTGACTTCTGTGGAAACTCCTGGGTTCTTGGCATTTTATAAAGCAGATCCCTGTGAAGATTTGAACAGTTAAACACATTGGACCAAGGTTTTATTGGTAATGGTGAAAATATGAACATGGATCTCCTCTAATCTTATTATCAGCAGTATGCTTTGGAGTAACAAATAACTCAGCTTCTCTTCTAAGAAGAGCTAGTCACTGTGGCAAGCTGTGCACAAAAATTAAGCACTGATAACAGAATTTTCTGTTCTCTAAGGAGCTTATGGTAGACTAAGTTGTGAGGCTCAATCTCAAGTAAATTGCCACAGAGTAAGAAAGGAAATGTAATACTTCATAAATCAAATAAAATGAAAATAGACAATTATTACTTTGAAAATTATATCTGATGTTATTTTTTTCACTCTATTGGATTTTTTTCTTTCATTGACATGTATTCTCAGCACCTACAATTACCAGCTTGACTACTGTCACATACATCTGTTAAACCTTATGCATAGCTTAACCCCATGATAAGTACTGCAGTGCAAAGCAGTGCATGTGTGTCTCTGGCAGACATAAGTTATTCTTCTATACTGTTGGACTCATTAGGAGCTCACTGTTGCAGTCAGTTTCCAGGACATTAACTTAGCCCATACCTGTGATCTAATGCTAGAGAGTATCAGATTCAAATCAACACTGATGGTACTCTAGTATTCAAACAACTGCTCGGTGCTTTTGGGGATATTGGCACACACACATTCTTACTTCATTCATCAATCAATGACTTAACAAAGAATAGATTACTCTTCACCTACTAGGGGTTGTAAAGTCTCTGGAAGAGCATTTGGGCAGAAAGAGAATCCATGAGAGAGAAGATTGCCTCTGTACATAGGCATGGACATGGATGCAATGTTAGCAGAATGTCATCAAACTTGAGTTGGACAATCCAATAAAATGAAAGATAGATATAAATTTGTATGGCACCTCTGTGGGTAAAAGGCTATGGAGATGTGCATATGCAGTTTTTCAACAAGGAACAAGATCAAAGAAGGGTGAAAAATGTGAAAGAAAGGTTTGGAAAATAGAGCAAGTTCATACTTCTTGTTTTACTTAAAAGTACAAAGGTGTTATCCATCTCACTGAGCTTCAGGCACCTGGATGGGAAAAGAGATGATTCTCTGCAAATGAGAGAAAGGATCAAGGTGTCTTCAGAGGGAGTTTCAGCCCACCTATGATTTTACCTGGGCCTGGAGCAGTCTGCCTTTACTGTTCACTGCATTAAGAACAACACTGTTCATAGTGTCTGCACTTCAGGCCAGGTAAGATGAATCTGGGCAACATGGTTCAAATCTTCTTCTGAGTCAAAAGAGAGGATGTAGCCTCACTAGTTCTGTGTGGATAAAATACAGTGCCTAGAGATTTCTGAAGATGGTCAAGAGAACATCCCACCTGACACCACCACTAAGCATTGACTGGGCATTTTACTTTTCCTTCTTCTGTTAACCTATCTATACAGCAGGCATATCTCAAAACCATTTTATCCATTTCTGCTCTTACACATCCATGTTGATCTTTTAAAAGGAAATTCTATATCTTACTTCTCTATAGGTATGAAAAGGTTTGTATGCAAAAGCACTTAGTCATAAGTTAGTCATATCTGGTTGCACAGTGTGTTATTTTAAAACAAAATCACATATCTACCTGGTAGACTCTTGATATTAGTATTTTAAAATACTGAAATATTACTTCTTTAGATCTAAGAAGTAAAATTCAATTTTTCTGAGTACATTAGATGACAGATTCTTAGAGGACATAAAGCTAGGTATGCCTCTGTAGATATATGCTGACTTGTGTCAGCTAATGGGTGACCTGGCATTGATGTTTCTCTTTCAGTCCATTAACCACCTCACTATTTGCATTAGTGCCACTGACAGTTGCAACATTATAGAAAAGAGCTTTCCCAAACATTTACATGACCTTTCCATTCTGAATTCAGATGCACTGACACAGATCTTAAAATGAGACAGTTCTGACTTTTTAGATTTTTCATACTCCATTCTTGAAGTGAATACTTTGTTTGCTGTCTTCATCTGCAGACTTTAATCACATACCAAGGTTTCACTTGTCAAAGACAGGTTTGTGCATCCCATTTCCTAATCTTTTTTCTTACAAATACTGAATATGAAGCAGGACCATGACATCAGCCCAGGATATTATACTACATTAATCAATGTAACTATTTTTGGCAATATTCATGCATGCAGATCTTCCACAGAAACATCTTCAACACTTAATAAAGAAGGTCTATGTTTTCTTTGATTGAGAGTGGTTACAATTGCAGTTTCTTACTGGCCATCATATTTTACTGTCCAAATAACTTCCCAAATAAATCTTCCAGCTCATTGGCATGAATAATGAATATGCCAGCAGTGTTGATTTTAAAATGCGTGTCAACACTTTAACATCTGAACATCTATGTAAATGCAAGCTTTTAGCAGAATTTCAATTTAACAAATTACAGTTTGTGACTAATTTATGAGAACTATGTAAATACCTAAGATTTTTATAGCTGCTCCCACTTAAATTAATCACAAATTACTAATTATGCCTTTTTCAGCTGCAGGATATGGAAATTCAGTTGCATAAAGAAAGGAAGCATTCAAGAATAGACTGGTTTTAGAAATGTTCTATAGTATCATTTTTGAACAGTAGAGTGCAGACTTTTAACCTGCTACAGACTTAACTGGTCCACATCTGTTTTGCCTGTATTAAAATCCAAAATATAAGGTAAAAAAAAACCCCAAACCCTATGCTCTTCCTCAGAGAATAATTCATATCACAATCACTGGCTTTACACAGTGCATGTCTGTACACAACTGCAAAGTAAACACAAGTCAGAAATCTGAAAATACTCTAAAGGAGGGACTAGTTTGTCATACTGCAGCTACAACACACCAGTTGAGGGGGAAGTCTGAGAGACACCTTATTCAGAGACAAACCAGTCTTCTGATGTCAACAGAAATACTGGCTACAAAGGGATTTCTGCAGCCAAATGGACTCAGCCCTACAGGTAAAGAGAACCAGGAAAGGTCTGTTATTGACAACTGTAGTGGTGGGAGTTGGAAATTAAGTCCCTGATGTATTTTCAGTGGCTCATCCTGCAATTTCATCCTTTACTAGTTGTCCCTTGATCACAGTGTTGGATGCAAATCATAGAATCATAGAATTGTCACGGTTGGAAGGGACCTTAAAGATCATCTAGTTCCAATCCCCCTGCCACGGGCAGGGACACCTCCCACTAGAGCAGGTTGCTCAGAGCCCCGTCCAGCCTGGTCTTAAAACTTCCAAGGATGGGGCTTCCACCACCTTTCTGGGCAACCTGTTCCAGTGTCTCACCACTCTAATGGGAAAGAAATTCTTCCTAATGTCTAACCTGAATCGACCTATCTCTAGTTTTAATCCATTCCCTCTAGTCCTATCACTGCCTGACAGCCTAAAAAGTCCCTCCACATCTTTCTTGTAGGCCCCCTTCAAATACTGGATGGCCACAGCAAGGTTGCCCCAGAGCCTTCTCTTTAGCAGACTGAACAACCCCAACTCTCTCAGTCTGTCCTCACAGGAGAGGTGCTCCAGCCCTCTGATCATCCTCGTGGCCTTTCTCTGGACACATTCCAGCAAATCCATATCCTTCCTGTAATAGGGACTCCAGAACTGGACGCAGTACTCCAGGTGAGGTCTCACAAGAGTGGACTGGAGGGGAAGAATCACTGCCCTCGACCTGCTAGCCCCACTTCTCTTGATGGATATGATTGGCCTTCTGGGCTGCAAGAGCACACTGATGGCTCTTGTTGAGCTTCTCATCCACCAGTGCTCCCAAGTCCTTTTCTTCAGGGCTGCTCTCAAGCCAGTCACTACCCAGCCTATATTGGTGTTTGGGATTTCTCTGACACAGATGGAGGACCTTGCATTTGGACTTGTTGGAAATCATGAGGTTGGCATGGGCCCACTTCTCCAGCCTGTCAAGGTCCCTCTGGATGGTATCCCTTCCCTACAGAGTGTCAGCCACCCCACACAGCTTGGTATCATCGTTAAACTTGCTGATTTTGTAATTTTTTTTTTTTTTTTTTTTTTTTATGAATTAATTCTTTACTTAATTTTGCTTTTCTGGTGATGGTCAGAAATTTCATTCTGTTCTTCCTGTAAGGAAGGAAGTTGTTGTTTCCTACAACTGCAGAAGTACTAAAGCTTGAAGCTTCCTTATTTTTTTAAGGCCATTTTTTTTCTCTGGTCTTGTGATTCTTTGATGAATAGCCCTTTTTTTTTATGCTTACAGTTCCTTCCACTCATCCCTTCTCATGCTTCATCTCCAGTATGTTCTTATTTGTGGGTTCTATAGTACAAGATAGGTAATATATCAGAAAAAGTTCAGCAAAGGTCAACCAAGCTGATCAGGATGAGGGAGGAGAGCCTGAGACATGGGTTGCTCAGGATGGAAAAGAGAAGAGGAACCTTCTTGTTGTCTTCATCTTTCTACTTGTAGCATGTAGAGACCATGAGACAGACTGTTCTCAGAGACGAGCAAGGAGAGAACTGGAGGCAACATGCGCATGTCACAGTAATGGAGAATCCAATTAGATACAAGGAAAAAAGAGTCATCGTTTCAAGGAAGTCAAAAACCGTATCTGATTTCAGAGTTAGATCCAATTTTGAGGCTGTCCTTTTTTCATCTGGAGGTTGCACTAGGCAATGCCCTTTTCCAAATTAAATTAGTCTATGTTTCTAAGTCCAGGGCTTTTTAATTTATAATCAAGTTCTGCAGACGATGTCAAGGCATAGTTAAGAAAAAGTCCTTGCCAGACCTAAATTTAGGCAGATGATACTGTCTGGAGTCATTTGTTGTGATTTTGACTAAAGAACTTTGTGGCTAATTGCAACAGAGCTGGTAATTGAGGCTCAGGTGGATGATGTAATAGAAATATGCCATGGAACTGCAGAGATTAGTGGAATATTTGGCTGAAGCTGACAATGAAAAATAGGAATTTGGGACTATGTCAGAATTCTCAGACACAGAGCAGTTTTATTTATTCACTTACTGAAACAAAGGGACTCATCAGAAGCACCAATAGGGAAAAACAGATCCAAAATCATGCTTCAGTATGTTTCTCAAGTACAGTAAGATAAAAAACTCATTTATGAATTGCTGCTTAGACCAAATTTACTATATTGATCACTGCTTGTAGTCTTGTCTAAGCCACAATAGTGATGGTGATCAAAGAAAGCAACTTGAAACTCCATGCCAGGATACTGTTGTGTACCTTGCATCAAATCACCATCAGAGTTGCCTGTGGCATCCCTATTATACACTGGCTGAGGGGAATTGCAATCTGATGACACAAAAAACTGTCCTAAACTAGTAAATTTGTTTCCCTTTGTTTTGTGCTACTGTTCTGATGTGACTTTCTTCTGACACCTTACAATCTCTTAATATCATCCTCTAGGGACTGATTCAGACTTCTTTGTAAAAGCTATTAGCCAGCAGTACTGGATTTTAGGATGTTTCTTCTTTCTCTCCCTCTCTCTCCCCTTTTAAAAATTTGTTGTGCTTTAGTTTGTAATTGTTGGAATTGTAAGCAAGTGTTGAATGCTACACAGTTCATTGCTCATTTTATGCTTCATAAAATATTTAGATCCTTTTGATGCAATGTAGCCACAAGTCAGCAGGCTGTTACTTAAATGAATTTTATCACATATTGAGAGCTTGCATCCTCCAATAGTTTAGTGGCAAAGAGGGTTGCCAGAATTCATTCTTTAAAGGCACAAAACCTTGAGAACCAACACACATTACTGCTTCTGTATATACCTCAATTTTCTTCTCTTCAGTGTTCTCACAATATGCCCAGTATCATCAGTGTTTCTCTGATGGAAACTTTCCATTCCTGAGCTGATGAGTTGGTTTGTCTCTCTAACTGATTTTGATCACATAAATAACAATCATGTTTTTTCTCCCGCTACTGTAAAATTCATAGATTTTGGGTTTACCCAATCATGAGTGATGTCCCACCTGCTTTTAAACAGAACATAAATGCAGGCATTCTAAATACCCGCAGAGCAGAATTTCTGCTAATGTATTTTCTTAGTTGCTTTCACTGTGTTTCCTGGATTTTTTTTTGTTTGTTTTTAGGAAATGATGACTAATGTTAAAGAAAAGACCAGGTTTTGCAGTGTCTATCAAATGCAAAACCACTGAATTAAGTTCATTTGGAGTTCCAGACTGAGGAAGCTGGTTTAGAAAATGGGAACTTTTGGGGATGCAGTGAAATATAGAGAAAGGTTAGTTCATGATGTCTCCTAAACCTTCTCAGTCTTTGGACTACATTACAAGCATATAGATGTGCATCATTGCTCCTGGGGAATGCTTTGAGGTCTACTTTTTGAAGATGTTGTGAAAATATCTTTTCACATGAATATTCACATTCAGGTATTGATTTTTATATTCTTTCTCTTCAACTGAATTTTGCAAGACACCTTAAAAATCCCAGACCATCTAGGTCCTTCTTTGTTATCATTATAAAAACATTTACATCTCTGTTGAGATGTTTATCAGTAGACAGCAACATCTGAGTATTGAATGTGTTTATATAACTGCTTCTTTGTCTTAGAGGTGCTGGGGAGCTACTGCAGGTCTACAGGATTCCAAGCACCTATCAATTCTAAGGATGTCCTACCTACTGAAATTGTATGGGTCTTGAAGTACCAAGTAGCACAGAACTTGTATATCTTTTGAGTCTCTGAATGTAAGTGGCTTCCCCCAGGCTACAATCTGTAACAAAGATCAGTGAGCCTCTCTTTGTCACTTTGTAATCACCTCACAAGCTATTGCAGTAGTCCTTGTACTTTAAAGAACAGAAGACTTGTGTTGGTGTCCCTGGTTTGGAGGTTTTTTGGTTGGGGGTTTTGTTTTTGTTTGTTTGTTTGGAGGTTTTTTCCTCCTGTAATAGATTGTTTTAAATACTTTGTTGCACTGTCTATAGCTTTTTCATTTGTTTTTCAGGTCAGTAGACAGGTGCTCCATTCAATATTTCATAACTATTAGCACTTAGTTAAATTTCATCATGCCATAACACTGAATTGATCTCTGTACTTCTTATCACAGCATGGTTTGTTGTTTTGTTGGTTTTTTTTCTTGTTTTCTCATGGAAGGATCTTAAAGATCTTATTTATAATTTACTGAAACTAATACAAGCTTCAATTTCCCCACACAAATAGTGTTGTACAAATATTCATAATAACTACTTTTCAAAACCGTAACTCACAAAATCAAGTCTATCTCCAAATGTATTTTTCATTTATAGCTTGATAAAAAGTGAATTGCAGCTCTAAAATTAGAACATAACTTAGTTTCATAAAAATATGACCATGTTGTTTTGTCTGCCTGGTTTGGAAATAGGTTATAAATATAAATAAATCCCCTGAATATATTCTACTAGGTACCAGTGCTGGTGAACTCGTCTAAATAAATCTAAGAAATAGATAAATAGAAAAAAAACCCATAAAATTAAAGTGTAGGACTGGTAGTAGATCAAGAATTCAAGAGGAGTGTTCATGAAAGCTGCTGAAAGTTCAGACCTATGGTAGAGCCTGAGACGTCTTTAAAAGAAAAAACAACCACCTAACAGAAACTATAACAACAACAACAAAAACCCCAAAAAACGCCAAACAAACAAAAGGAAAAACTCTTCAAAACTAAACCCTATCTAAAACTGTTCATTCTTAATTTGCATTTTTATTTGAGAGTGTTAGAACATTGTAGAGAATAGCACAGTGCAAAGGCAAAGGCAAAGGCAAAGGTGCAGGCAGTCTCTCTGTGAACAGATTAAGAGACTAAAGGAATTTGTGGAGCCTGGCCTTGGTGATTACTGGGACAAACTGGGGGAAGTGAGAGGATTTGGCAATGACAAGTAGCATTTCCAATAAATGCGGGAATGAAACTCATCCATTTTCTACTCACTGCCATGATGAATTAATCTGTAGATGTTATGACAGCTTTAAAAGAACAGAAAATATCAGGTTAATCACTTGCAAGACAGTTTTTCCCCATGCCCCAAGAGCATTATGTAAAAATACCCAGAAGCATTTGTGAGAGGGGTGAAGAAGCAGTTGATCAAGGCTGTTGTCACTGAAACCATTGTGCAGATTATTCCATAGTTGTTGCAATCAGATTCTTATTAATATTAATAGAAATATGGATCATGTTTTTATAATGTATATTTAAATAAAAAGTTGATGGCAAAGACACACCAAGTGTATCTAGAAATATCAGTAAAGAACTAAATTAAAGCCTATGGTTTGCAAGTGATCACATTTGGCTCCATGAAAAATAATACTGCCCAGCCAAGTGCTATCGAGCTCTATCCAACAGGTCAGATCAAGGATAATGTACTCTGCTTATTGCCAAACTGAAAGCTTCCTTTTGAATATGTTGCAGCTCAGTAATTATTGTAAAACATTTTGCATCCAGAGATTTTCAATTCAAACATCAATAACTAACATAAAAAATGAGCTGCATAAGCTGTTCTTTCTTTCCCTGAATCCATCAACAAATTGTATACAACAAATTTGTGCCATTATAAATTTTAGCAAGTTAATATTTGTTTTAAGGTCTTAAGTAAAGCTGATTTGGATGACTGTTTGGTTTGTTGTTTTTTTCCAATAGCTAGTGCAGCTATATCTGGTAAATAATGCAGTTAATTAATTATATATAACTGAAATATTGCATTGAATAATAGACATATAATTAAAATGGAGTTCAAGCTACTTCTGTTGAAATCAGGTTAAGTTCATACTTAGTGTGAAGCTGTACATACGCTTTGAGTTTCTGAAGCTGGCATTTACCTGCCCAAGATAAGTACAAATTATGAAATGAATGTTCAAATGCAAAATATTACATTTTCCAGGACTCTTTGCTGTTAGATAAATTTGTGGAAAATGTAAACTCCCCAAAATTTTACTTCTATTTTGTACAGTTCTCTCAGTATTCTGGAAGCTTTGTGTGCACATTGAAATATCTTTGGGGGTTTTGCATATATGGTGGAGTTTACCTGGATGTCATGATATTTTTATGGTTCTTTACACAACTAGCATTTTGTAACCCTATCATCAAAAGAAATCACCTTCACTAAAAGCAAATACTGTGTATAAGTTTCTGTTTGGAGCCAGATGACCCTGGTACTGACTTGTTAGCTTTATTTCTGTTTGTAAAAGGTTGTATTTTTCTTGCCTTTTTATGCCACTTTAGGTATTAGGAAATATTTATTCAATTGGTAAATTTTAAAATTCAATTGGAAAATATTATTCAATTTGCAGGCCATTCTTGGTTTTCCTAAGATTTTGCATTTACTTGTCTTCCTCTTTTGAAATTTTACAGCAATCCCTTGCAGTCAAATTTCTATGGAGTTTAGATTTGAAATGTTATGCACAGTTAAAAATACACACACACATACACACACACACATACACACACACACACAAAAGGCAATGTGTACAGATTTACTAACTGAGAGACTGAGTAAATCACGCCTAGTGTTATTTTATTTCTTTTAGATTAATCATCCCTAACATTCATTTAAAGTACAATCACAAATGTTAAAACACAAACTGATTTAAAGAATGAAGGTTCAAAACCTGATTTCTTCTCTAGCAACTTAAGTTGAGGCTGCAATCTTTTGTACACTCATAAAGTTGGTTACAAATGGATTATCACAATGAAAAGTTATGCCACATTTTCAGGATTTAAACACAAGATGGCACCATTACTAATGCTTTTTGCTTATTGTCCCATACTTGATACATGACAACTTCTGGCACTGCAAAATTGCAGTAGTGACATAGCTTTCTTGCACACAATGCATGCGCATGTTTAATGCATAGAAACCTACCACATGACTAATGACCTTTGCAGTATCTCTTCATTTTAGTGAAGTGCCTCCTATGGTACAAATGCTGTTACTCTTACCAAGCCGTGTCTTTAAAAGTTCAAGTGGGTCAGGAGTGTATTGGTGCCTGTAGGTGCAGATTTGCTCAAGGGGCTGCAGAAGCTTTAATTACAGCTATGTCCAGTGCTGCACATATTCAGGGTCATGCACTGCAAGAATAATTGCTCCTGCTTTTCCCAGTATCCATCAAATAGATGTGTGTACAACCCTGTGCAAATTTATTTTAGCCTCTCTGCTCATGTGTGTACACATACATTGTGCTGAATCTCCTTTGAGGAAAATGCTGGGTTTGTCTGGCTTTTGAACACACAGTGATAGGCAAATTTAACAAACTTTCTTTGAAAAACAATGTCAAAACATCTCAAAAAAAAATTTGCCTTTCTATAATGATTTCCTTAGGTCCTGAAGAACTCACATGTTTTTCCCCAACTCACATTTAAGAAATGCTGTTGGTATTTTGATTCTTTTTCATGTTTGTTGAAGGTAAATCAAAGACCTGTGGAAGATGCTATGTTTCCTAACGCGGCAGCCTGACAGAGATGAGGCTGCTGCATCTATTCCGGGTCCATCCAGGAGTGAGGCTTGTATTCCATACAGGTATAGACACATACAAATACACATATTCAATACATTTATACATAGGCATATGCCTGGTCACACTTATCAATACAGAAAGAAAACACAGCACTCACACAAATACAATCAGGGTAATGAGCATTTTCCTCTGGCACATCAGGGTGCAGGTCTTTTTTGTGTGAAATATATATATATATATATATATATATCTCCATATGAGCAGTGTGTATCCCCCCAGCAGCTGGGATCAGACACTCAGTTTGTCCAGTAGCTACTTCTAGATCCCATTCTCCCCAGTTACTGGCACCTGGACATGGGAGACCCTGAGGTCACAGACCCAGTCCAACTGGTGGTAGAGACCACTTCTTTCACACCTATGTGCAATGGATCTCTCCAGGAGCTGGTTGAGACCTATAGCTTTGACTGCAGTCACCAGCTGAGACCCCGTGGTCTCTCTAGCACCCAACTCAACATCCCTTTGTGTTCCTCCTGTATCTAGTACAGAATTGTGGCCACCATACTTGTTCCTGTGTCCTAAACCAATCCAGCTTGATGCTTGCTTCTGATCACCTGCTGACATACACACCTGCATGATGAGCACATCAGTCTAATTGCTGGCATTGTGGACACATGGCCCCAAGTGAAATTCCATCTTTGAAAATTATTTCCCCTTGTAACTCTGTGGGTATTTACACCAGTTTGTAAATGTGGATTAAACAGACATTTGAAAAGGCCTGACTGTCAGATAAATATTTTGCCCTAAAATTAGATTTCACTTTATCTATATGAAGACTTATGTACTTATATTTTAACTTAGACAAGTTTCTTACACACATACTAAAATTAAATGCAGATTCAAATGCTTTGCTAATTTGAAATTGGATTTGACTGTGTTTATCCCTGCACATCAGAGTGTAAATGAATCAAGAAATTAAGGACAGTAAGAAAAGTGTAGGCTAAACTAAAGTACAACACAGGAATAAGAAAAGATAGATACAAATGGCTCATGAGAACAAACAAACCAACTACAAACCCAAAACAAACCAAATAAAACAACAAAAAGACAAACAAAACAAAACAAAACCAAAGACCAACCAACCAACCAAACCAAAAAAAACCCAAACAAACAAAAACACAAAATAGAAAAGAAAAAGGTAGAAGGTGACTTCATTAGAGGAGTTAAATGCTGTGGTATCTCCCTAATAGCAATAGTTTGGAAAACTGATTTTAAAATGCTCATCTTGATCAGAAAATAAAGAAAGATAGGATGGTAACTAATAAAAATTCCATTGGGCCAGGAAATTACTTAGTTTTTTCCACGTCTGTTGAGCAGTCAGATTGTGGAAGATACTGCATTAATCATGGCCCTCTGACACAGAAGGTACCAAGCTGGAAATAGTAACTCTGAAGGGTGTCTCACACACAAACCTAAATCCTGTGCTTGTCTATGAAGTGTGCCTAAACCTGAAGGTTTGTTGTGTCACTGGGGTTTGTCTAATATTATAGGACACTAAGCAGTGATTCCCTCATATAGCAGAATTTGAGAGGTAGTAACTAGAGTTGGACAAATAATGAACATTCCATCCAGTTATTTTCCCTAATATTTGCAGCGTTTCCCAGAGCACACTGCAGTTCTCAGTAAGCCTTATTATTCTGCAAATAACTCCTTTGAAAAAGTACTGGTTTTTAGATTGCATTTCGTTTCCCTGCGTAAGCTGGTTGCTTAAAATTCAAACTGTTGTATTTAGGTGCATAGCAAGTGAAGTGTTTTTGTTCTGTAGAGAATCAGAGGAAGTCTTAAAAAGAAAAAAAAAAATCACATTTCTGGTGCTAAAAGAGTAATTATTATTCAGATGAAATTTAGTGGTTTAGGGTAAAATTCAAACTGTACAATGTGCTGGAACAAAGCCAGTTATACTGGCTCTATTACAGGTAGGCCATCATCTTTTTTTAAAACCTTTTACTTTATCTACTCCATTCTAATAGAGATAGCAATTTATTTTATATGCAGTATTAGGCATGCCTTGAATCATGCTAATGACAAAGAATATATGCAGATTCCATTGTCATACCCACTAGCTACAACTTTATATTTTTGTTGTGTACAATGTATATTCACCAACATTTCTTTGACTGCAACAAACTTTATTTGCTTTTGTCATGTTGAAAAAACATGTGAAATTTAGAAGGCATGTGATTAATTTTGTATTTTGATCTTTTAAAAGATCCATTTGTATTGGTATTAAACTCCAAAGAATGAACAGATGTTCCAGAATAGAAAGGACTGCTTCAGTCATCTGCTGCCAGGGCTCAGAAAGGGAGTCCCTTAGTATATCCTCTGTCATTTGCTAAATTTCATAATGATGTCTGTATGATTTGTAAAATATTACTGTCTTGCTGAAATCTCAGTCTCTCAAAATATACCTCCTGATTTACCCAGTATCCACCACAGAGAAGTACTTACTGGATGGATTCATTACCTAGAGCTGTTTTACAGCACAGCTAACAGCATATATAGATGTCTGAACTTCAGAATGACTGTGACTGCATGAAGAGCTTAACACCTCAACCACCTGGACCATGAAAAGAATGTTTGCTACCAAAAAAACACAGATGATTGTGGTAAAGCAATGATTAAGGAAAGAGTAACATCAATAGGTTACCCAGGTCATAATAGATAATGTAGTTTTAGAAGGGGTATATTACCTCCACATTTGGAGATCTTCTCTTTACAGCAGATAGATACAAAAGGTGAATGGTCCTTTTCAGTGGTTGTTACTGATAGAAGAACAGCAGAAAATCTCACAATGTAGCAACTACCAAAGTTCTTTCTTTGTAAGTCTCAGAAAAATCTAATGAGCTTCCAACAAAAGTTCTCTCTTTTACTTGTGTGAACCTGCCATAAAGTGTTGTATTTTCCTATCCTCCTATCACCTGTAAATAATTCATGGCCAGTGTTATTTGGGTGATGACATCTCCCAGCTGCCCTCACCTGAGACACCAATGCTAAGGTTAACAGAGGGGTGGCAGAAACCAAGACTATTTCTAGGACCATAGAGTTTCTGAATACCCTTGTGCACTGATATAAGCAAAGGTAGGCAACAGTTTTCATGGTAACCTCCAGGTTGTTCTTTTTTTCTTGGCCTTTGGCCAATACTTCTCAAAATTAATAAGAGTTTGGCTTGCTCAGCAGAGATGAACAGAATTAGGGTGGTGATTGGACCGGTTATTTAGATTAACTGTCAGATTTGTCAGAACCTTGAGGTGTGTTGATCAGTTTAACTCCCTGAAGACAACATGACAGTAATTTAAGGCAAACTTCAAGAATTCTAAAGCTCAGTAAAAGCATCAATATCCAGATCTTCACACTTACTGAAAGGAACTAAAGTATCATGATCCAACATGATGACTGATGAGTGCAGTTCCTCAGGGATCGTTACTGGGACCAGTGCTGTTGAACATCCTTTGACGGTGACACAGACAGTGAGATCAATTGCACCCTCAGCAAGTTTGAGGAATTAACCAAGCTATGTGGTGTAGTTGCCAGGCTGGAGGGAAGAAATACCATCTAGAGGGACCTGGATAGGCTGGAAAGGTGGTCCTATGTCAACCTCATGAAGTTCCACGAGGCCAAGTGCAAGGTCCTGCACCTGTGTTGGGACAATCTCAAGCACAAATACAGGCTGGACAATGAGTATATTGAGAACAGCCCTGAGAAAGACTTAGGGGTGCCATTGGATGAAAAACTCATCATGAGCTATCAATGTATGAATGCAGCCCAGAAAGTCAACCGTATCCTGGGCTGCATCAAAAGAAGTGCAGCCAGCAGATCAAGGGAGGTTATTCTGCCCCTCCACTCTGATTTCATGAGAGACCACCTGGATTACTGTGTCCAGCTCCCTCAGTAGAAGAAGGACATGGTTGTGTTGGAGGAGGTCCAGAGGAGTGCCACAGATATAATCAGAGGGGTAGAAAACCTACAAGGACAGGCTGAGAGAGTTGGGGTTGTTCAGCCTGCAGAAGAGAAGGCTCCAGGAAGAACTTACTGTGGCCTTCCAGTATCTAAAGTTGGCCTACAGAAAGCTGGGGAGGGACTTATTACAAGAGTTTGTATTGGTAAGATGAGGGATAATGTCTTTAAACTGGAAGAGGGTAGATTCAGAATAGAAATTCAGAAGTTTTTCACTACAAAGGTGATGAGACACTGGAACAGGTTGCTCACACAAGTTGTAGATGCCCTATTGCTAAATGTTTTCAAGAGTATGTTAGATGAGGCTTTGAGCAACGTGGTATAGTGGAAGGTGTCCCTGTCCATGGCAGGGGTGTTGGAACTAGGTGATCTTTAAGGACCTTTCTAACACAAACCATTGTTTCATTCTATTAGTATCCTCAGTCTGAGAAGATTCATATTTGCTTGTAGAGTGCCTACCTGAAAGTTGCAAGTAATGATAACATTCTCTATAGCATAAACAGAATGGAAATCAAGAGGAATGAGATCAGAAGAAGTGAGGGAACAAGGTTTGGAAGTCATTGTTTGGAAAGAAAGTGTCTTGGTTCCATTGACTTCTTCCAACACTATTTCACCCATTGACTCTCTCAATTCAAAGCAAAAGTAGTCACTGGATCAGGGAACAGAAACACAAATATTTTGTTGGATCGTTTCCAGATTTGTTAGCTTGTTCATCCAGACAGTGATACAGCTTGAATATTGGTCCCATTCCTTAAAGTCCAATTTTCTTCTCTACTGATAGCTAGAATAAACCTTAGTTCCCCCAAATACATCCCACCACATAAAAATACTGAATAAGCAAAATGCTTGCTACAGTGTTTCTTTTGAATAATTTCGCAATTTCGGTTGTGGAATAACATGATTAATACTTTGTGGCTTGCTGGGTTCCAAAAAATACATAACTTCTCTTGAAGTCTCCAGGGAATCCTGAAGACATGCCTGTTCTTCCAGAAGACTTACCTTGAGCTCTCTATAGAGGAGAAAGCTGCTGTAAATTAATAAATCATTAGAGAAATGATGCAATATTGGCAACAAGCATTAAGCTGTCTAATTGGTTAATGAATTAAGCATTACTTCTGATGAAGAGTCTAATATATCCTAATCACAGTTACATCTTGGGTTAAGCTTTGACTTAATGTGTTTTCTCATTCCCATAAAAAGTGCTATAACTACATTGTGGGTACTTTTCCCAATAATGACCTAATAGCAAATTCACTGTTGCTGAAAAATAATACTCAGAAAAATAGACAAATTGTATTTATTTTGTTGAACTGCCCATGTCTTTTATAGCTGTCAAGAAACTTTCAAAGATAGGTGATATAGGAATATCCTAATCCGTGTCCATAAAGGAAGTGAGACATATTTGAAATTGGTAAAGATCTAAGCTTCACAAAAATGCTCTCACTATATAGTATTCTGTTTAGAAAATGTACTTAGGAAAGGCAACATTACTCTGCTAGTTTTATACATGGATTCCCCAATGCTGCATATGGGTATAGAGTAAATATGGTGTGTGGGGAGTATTTTCATTAACACTGCTTTAACAAAGTGGACATTTTTATGCATGTATGCTTCTCATTACTTTAAAGCTTTATTTCTCTCTTGATACATATATGCGTATGTATACCTTTATGCATAGGTGTGTATATCTATCTATATTTATGTATTTATAGAACTTTAACACATACACCTTTAGCACATA
Source organism: Todiramphus chloris collaris (assembly GCA_025345505.1). Lineage (NCBI taxonomy): Eukaryota > Metazoa > Chordata > Aves > Coraciiformes > Alcedinidae > Todiramphus > Todiramphus chloris. The sequence goes on along the minus strand of JANVCC010000011.1, from coordinate 4,263,564 downwards.
TATCGCATACAGCTTTTTAGATAAATCTTTGAAGGTATTTGGACTCCTAGGATGGGATGATTACATTTAGATTTCTACATGTCAGTAAGCACTTAGTTGTAGTGGATTGACCTTGGCTGGCCTTCAGGTGTCCACCAAGCTTCTCTATCACTCTTCCTCCTATGTGGGACAAGGGGGGAAAATAAGATTAAAAACTTGTGGATTGAGATAAAGGAAGTTTAATAAAGCAAAACAAAGGCCACACAAGAAAACAAAGAAAAAAAATATTTATTTCCCGTTAGTACGTGATATCCAGACACTTTCTGGGAAGCAAGGCTTCAATAACATGTACCAATTGCTTTGGAAGAAAAATGCTTCATTAACAAATGCACCATTTGTCCTCTTTTAACTTTTATTGCTGAGCACAATGTCATATAATATGGAATATCCCTTTTGTCAGTATGGGTCAGCTGTCCTGGCTGTGTTCTTTCCCAGATTTTTGCACATCCTACTGGCTGTTGAGGGTGGAGAGTTGGAGAGGAAACCTTGATGCAGTGAGAGTGCAGTGAGATCACTGCTCATCAGTTGCCAAAACAATGGTGTGTCACTGACGTGTTCTAAATACAAATACAAAGCACATCAGGAGGAAAGTTAACTTCATCTTAGCCAGACATCATATATCAGTACAGTCAGTGGAGCCTAGAGATGAACAGAATCAGTGACTGGTATACAGATGCATGAACATAACAGTTATTTTGTATTCCTTTAGTTATCCAAGCTGGATAGATACTTGCTTAGATACAACTTAGATGGCGGGTAGATGTTACACTGAATAGCTTTCTGAGGTAGCAGGCAGAGGTCAGGGAGGATAGCCAACTATTTCTAAAATAACGTTAGTAATCTAATTCTAGGAAAATTAATCTCTCTGTTGAATAGCTCTTTTGATTGTGTGGGAACTTGGACACTACACTCATTTGAGAACACCTAAATGAAGTTTTCTGTCTCAGGCTGAATTTTATCATTAATCTCCCATTCACCCACTGATGGCTTCTCTCAATTGCCCACACATGAGTGTGAATTAATCTGAATTGCCATAGAATATGAAAGATATCCATGCAAATCAAGCATATATGACACTGGAGAGAGACTGCAGAAGACTTCAGTGTTCTAGATCAGAAGCTGAAAGCTAAATAGGATATTTTACAATATTCCAAAGTGCCCTAGACATCTATATTTGAAATGGAACCCAGAAGTGAAATACTAAGCACTGCAGAGGATCTGACTTTTTCATTCTTATTGTGGAAGACATATGTTCTGAAAGTAGTCGCGATGCCTTCATATCTAGTCTCTGCTAGAACTCTGCTACCACTGTCTCTTTTCAGTGTATGTCATATGAAAAAGAGAGGTTGCTGCTGAGATGGTGATTCTGGAAACACTTATATACACGCTTAATTGCAGTCAAGCCTTGAGTCTATGTGACAACCAAATTAATGCCCATTTTAGGCAATGGTGTCTGTATTAACTGTTAGAGGTCATAAACTGAAAAAAAAATAATAAATGCAAATCACAGCTGGATAATAGAAACCCACAGGGGAGAGGGATTACAAGTTTAGTGGGGTGATAAGAAAATCCTGGAATTTAAAATAGTTCTTTAGTAAACATGCATCCGTCAGTTACAAATCAGAATACAAAAATACACTTAGGGAAAATATATGTAGTTAATTTTACTTATCGTCAGGGAGAGTGATGTCTTGAGATAAACTTAATGTAAGAACTATGAAGCAAAACTAATAGATTCTGGCATCCAACATGCAAATGAGAGTTTCATGTTAAGTTGTACCATAACCATATGTATTAATTTATTATAAACCTTTGGGGGCTTTGTGTGCTCAAAACTGGGTATAGCTGGCATATTAATTTAGTTTAATTTGAGAAGAGCTATTAAGCTTTATTAAGCAATGTGGAAAAAAATAGAGTAGCCTGAAAAAATTAGAAACATTTTAGAAACATTCGTGTTTTATAGTCTGAATGTTAGCAAGTGAAATTGGTTAGCTTATAAATATATATTTAATTACCGAAAAGCATGTTGGATATACATACAAACCATCTTCCTTTTAGGCATAATACTGCTCGAACCACACTCTCTGTATTCATCTATTGCTGAAAAAAACTTTTCACTTGAAGTGCAGCATGCTAGAGCAGGCTCAGGTGAAAGGGTGCCATAGCTTCCCCTTATCTCCTGCAGCCCACACTCACTATGGCAGTAGTCTGGAATTCCTGTTATCTGTACAGATAAAAGAAAAACTCATGGGGCTTCTAATAAGTATGATATGATATTGATCCTGCACATTGATCCTGCACATTGATCCCACCAAGGGATGTTTAGGTTAGACAGTAGGAAGAACTTCTTCACTGAAAGGGTTGTCAAGCCCTGCAACAGGCTGCCCAGGGTGGTGATGAAGTCACCATCCTTGGAGATATTTAAAAACCATGTAGATGAAATGTTGAGGGTCATAGTTTAGTGGTGACCTGGCAGTGCTGGATTAACACCTGGACTTGATGATCTTGAAGGTTTTTTTACAACTGAAATGATTCTATGTTTGTATGATATTGACTGCCTGTAGATTACAAAATAATGCTGCAAAAGTGAATAGATCAGGAATTTTTTTTATTTTTTTTTTTTTCATGCTCATATTATTATTCTAGCATACTTGGTTTGTAACTTTTTTTTTTTTTACAAGGAAGCATCAACACAGAATAGTAACTGACCTGTGCTTTTGGCTTCAGACAAAAATCACTGATGAGGCTCAGAGACTTGAATTAAACCAACACTGTGAAAGGATCTTTTGGAGGGTGATAACAGATTTCAGCTCAAGGCCATTTTATTTATAATAATGCTTCACCGTTCCTGTATTTTTATTGTGGCTATTCTGTTTCAAGTGGTACATCTCAGCCTTACATTACTGACATTCATATGTCAGCATATACTTGAAAAAAATCTTGACGTTCACAGTCTTTTTTAGTAGAGCTTCAAAAAATATGTCTCCCTTCTCTTGTGGACAGTATAATGTGGCAGGTATGTTATGTTATACTAAAAGTTACCAGTCATGATACTATTATACATTGCTTTAATTCTGCTCACTACCATTAAAGCTACAGATTCTACTTTTGTTGCTGGGCATTTTTATTTTTTTCATTCAACAAGAATTAACTCCAATTTTTTTTACTGAGAAGGCTGTGCATTGTTAGTATGTTGCTGATGATCTTCTCACACCTCATGAAGTTCAACAAAGGGAAATGCCAATTCTAATCTCTGAAGAAGGAATAATACCAGGCACCAGGACAACCTGGGGACCAAACAGCTGGAAAGCATCTTGGCAGAGAAGGAACTCAGAGTCCAGGAGGACACCAAGCTGACCATAAATGAAGAATGTGCATTCATGGCAAGAGTGGTCACCCACATCCTAGATTGCATTAGGCAGAGGATTGCCAGCAGGTTGATGTAGGTGATCCTTCTCTGCTCAGATCTTGTAAGACATATCTGGGATGATAAATCCAATACTGGGCTCCCCAGTACAAGAGAGACAGGGACATAACAGAACATGTTCAGTAAAGGACCCTGAAGATGATTGAGGCACTGGAGTGCCTCAAATAAGAGGAGAGGCTGAGGGCTGTGATTAATCAGCTGGGAGAAGAGAAAGCTCAAGGGAGATTTTATCAATGTGTATAAATCTCCAATAGCAGGGAATAAAGAAGGTGGAAACAATGAAAACCTCACAGTTAACAAGACACCTAAAGATGGAAAAGGCCTGAAAGGCAGCTTGTCAAAAGCCTGTGAGCCACCATAGCATAAAATAACTGTTCAGTCATGGGGCAGAGGAATGATTTTGAGACATCCTTCTTTGTATGGGCCATCAGAGAACTGTGGTTAACAGGACCAGTATATGTATTTAATTTTCCTTTTTTTTTTTTTTCTCACTGTTAACTTATTGTTTTTTACCTATAAAAACCTATGATCTATTACAAAAGTTTTCTGTAAATTGATTCCTGCTATTAATCTAAGGCAAAGAAATCAGATTATCCGGTTTGTTTATATTTATACTTTATTAAAAAGATAGATAAATAGCTGGCCATCAAAGATTTTTCACTATTTGGAAGTGAAAGAAAAAAAAAGGGACCAATAGGTTGTACAGATGAAAATCAGTGCAAACAATAACTCGTTTAAAATTTTAATTTTGTGAACAATATCAAAAATTGTTATTTTGTTTGAATTCAAACAGATGAAAGATTATGCATAGTGGTATTTGGCCCAGAAAAAAATGTGGGAGGGGGAAAGGAGAAGGGGAACTGCAGAACTAGTCAGCAGTGGGTGACAAGGAAGCCAAAATAATGAGAAGTAATCCAGACACAGAAGGACTTGGAATGTTTAAAAAGGCTATTAGATGAGAAAGGCAGTTCTGTGCACATAAATGTAGTGTAATGATGACTTTGATGAGTCTTTGTTTCACAGCTCTTTGTGCAACATGAAATAGGAGGAGTAGCAGAGAAAAAAATGAAAATAGTCAAAGCCATGTCTGCAAGTGTCATTAATGAGTGATGAGGACTAGAAAGACAAAAGACAAATCTCTGAGCATTTGATGGGCCTTTATTCCATACATCTGTGTAAATTGCAAAACCTGAGGCGTGACTGAGAGTGGGAGTGCAAGAAAGAAAAAGATGAGTGGATATGTTGAGGAAAAAAAATACTCTAAAACTTGGCTTGGTTATTACAATTCTTGCTGTAACTTTAATTACAACATAGGAACAATCCAGTGAGAATACCATCAAAAAATAATATTTTTATGTCGCGCTTTTCATTTATGTGCAATGAGCTTTCATCCACACTGGGGAATGAATGCAGATCAGCTACTTCTGCAGCTTTATGGAGGGGAAAAACATGGAATAACAGACCCATTTTTAACTTCAGTGAACCTTTCTTGACTTAATTGTCATGCAAGCAGAGTCACAGTAAATCCTGGGATAAATTTCAATGCCAACCCATAAAATCACAAATAAACCTTGAATTTATTATTAACTCTTATTCTATCTAGTTTGAGACAGCTGGTGGTCAGTCCACACAGCTAATAACGTCCTCTGATGACAGTGGTTTCAGTACCTGTGTGGCATACCTACTGCTTGTGTATGTGTGCTGTGTATAAATACATTATTACTTTGCTCACCGTTGAAACGTAGGCAGGTTTGGGCAGCTGTTTAATAGAGCACTTTAGAACAATTTAGGACAGAAAGTGAAGAAAACCACATCCCATTAATACTTCAGGGAGAATTCTAGGTAGGCTGAAGGTAATTAGAATTTGGCCAGGACTCCAAAGAAAACAGCCTTATTCTTGCATAAAATACAATGGGATTTTTATCGACCCCATTAGGTTTGTGGAAATAGTCCATGGGAGATTTGGAGGAGTGTGAAGTCCTTGCATTCTTGGTTACTTGTACTTTGCAGTTTCTTTTTCAGGCTTTTGACTCTTGGGATACCTGAGAAATAATAAATGAGATGGAAATAATGCAGTTATAAATAGAAAGCTTTCTGCTTGTTCTGAGTAGGAGTTGAAACCATTAATCTTGCCATCAGAATTGCCATTATGCTGCCACAGTTTCTGGGTCTGAACTTGTTTGAAAATTAAACTGCAGTGATGTGCCTTATTTGCAGTGAATCTGAGATCTCTGACCAAGTGTTTTGCAAAGAGTATAAGAATATTGCATCTGTATAAACACGTCACTGATTTATCACTCACTAGTAGTTATTAGAACGCATCTGAATGTTTCCTTTTAGGATTTGAACATAAATAGAAATCAGTATTAAAAAAAATCTTTATTTATGTGAAGTTTATTAAAATGTCAGCAGCTGGAGGGTTTCAGATGTGTGGTTATGGTGAAGAGGAACATTTTTTCATGTTAAGGCACAATATTTTCTCCAAAGAAGAAAAAGGTCTGATGCAGAGACACATTTCTCAGACAGTCTTGTAGGCTGGTCCAGATAATATGCTTTTATAAAAAACTGATTTGTGCTGTCAAAAACAAAACCTTTGATTCAAAGAGAACTTTTATCTTTCCCCTTCCTACTACACATTTGGGTAGAAACATGCAATTAATTCTTTTAGGGACTTCAGAAAGTATCACCTATTGCATCTACAAACTACCCAAAATGCTTTCATTTGAATACAATTTGGAACTGGCTCAACTAATCACTGTCTGTTAATTGCATTTTGGAGGAAAAAGGGAACCTGAATGTAGCGACTGCTTCTCATTAAAACTGTGTGAACAATGGAGTGCTTGATGTCTGTTATTGTACCTGATAATTGTGGCAACAAGTGGCATATTTTTTTCCAAGTAGCAGTAATTAAGTCTGTCGCAGTATTTAAAAATAATGCACTTGCATTTTATGACATTCAAGTGATAGCATGATGTGCTAGAGACTGTAAACAAATATCACCACCAACTTCTGTTCTCTTACACAAAAGCTGAAAAACATTGTTAAGGGATAAAACACAACTTGTGTGTTTCTCCTGTAGCCAATATTCTGGCAGGGTAGTATAAATGGAAGGTGACAGAAAAGGTGTACAAGAAATTTTTTCCTATGTCATATCCTACTGACATTGCCCAAGGGGAAGGGATGGGGAAAGGGCAAGTTCAACACCTTTCCTGTATAGAAGAGAGGCCTACCTGTGATAATGTCAACAGTCAAGTTTTGTCATCAGGGCAGAGAGTGACAAGGATGAAGACATGGCAGAAGTGGGCAGAAATGTTCTGACAGAATATTTTCCATTGGAAAAACGCCTATTTGTCAAAATGAAACCTTCCCTAGGAGCTTGTCGATTCCAAGAAGAGCGAGGCTGACAGCAAACCTGCCTGGTTTCCTGCCACCTCACCCACCAGTCTGCCTTCCAATAAACTTTCTGTCTTATTCAAAATCCTTTCAGATACTGGTGTGTATCTGCAGAAGATCATCAAGAAGTTTGCAGATGAGCTGAGGGCAAGACCTTCCAAGAACCCAGAGTGGAAATGCACTCACCTAGGCAGGGCTGCTAGGAATACATTTCAGGATACTGAAGCTTGTTCTTGGGAACATCAAGATGTATTATGGTATTTCATTTCTACATATATTTGCCAAGAAGTTTTATTCTTTTTAAAAAATTATTTTTCTCTCAACTGTGACATTTGCCACTGAAGTGAAATTATGTTTCCTGGTTAACTCTTCCAGCAGGGCTGGTAAGGGTCATGAGAACTTCAGAGCTTGTTCAGTGTGTAGCTTTGAAGGTTTAGTAATTTTTTTTGCTAAAGCATCTCTCTCCCAGGGGGCAAAAATATCTAGCTTAGAGGAATGGAGACCTTTGTGGGAACATAAGATCAGAAAGATAAGGATAGTGCTATGGTTAAGGCAGGGGCTTGGCATTCAGAGCTCCATAATTCAGCAAAGCACTTTCAAACAGGTATTTTGCTTTGCCCAGATTTACATATGCCATCTCAGTCTCTCTGTGCCTTTTTTTTTTTTCTTGTGAAACAGAGCAGGCAAAAGAACAGTATATTTAAGTTACTTATGACAGCACTCATTTACTGTGAATCACAAATAATGGTTAGAACAGTATATTACTAAAAATCACACAAACATGGAAACACTCAATATTATATGCTTGAACTGCCAAAATAAAAATCTAACCCTGGCTCTTTCTTCATTCACAAAACTTTCTGATACAGGTTGTCACATCATGATTTTCGTAGCCTGGAAACAGAGCAATAATTTTCTTTGCAAGTGACTTTTTACCCTCACTTTTCTTTAGAAAAAATAAATCCTCCCTTTTTTGCTACTGCTGGTTTCCCCTGGTTTCCAGTCTGTTGTGAATTGTTCAGCCAGAATATAGCTCTCAATATCCAGTTCTGTGCTGCTGATTAGTTTTCTGAAAGAAGACAGAGTGAAGAAGGATGGCAGGTTATATTGATTTACTTCTAATGATCTGCTTTTGAACCAGAGCTGGGCAAACTGTTCTCCCGAAGGCACATACAGCTGTGTTCATGGTTCATCTCTGCATCACTATCAGGATTAAAAGCTAGTAATGGATTCTGTCATGTTTCTGTAGATTTCTGCATTTTCTTTTCAAGCCACATATGGGTTAGTTGCTGAGGACATACATGACTTTTTTCCTTGCCATCTGTTAAACAGTATGGTCAGAGCAGCCTGGAGAAGGGCACCCATACTCTGTTATAAAAGAAGCACATTAAAATAGTGTTGCACAGTCATGAGGTGTTAAAAGGGAAATTGATATGTGTAATACATGACTGTGTTTTGCTGGTAAGGGTGTCTTTCCATGATTTTGGGTAAGCCAGGATCTGTGAAGCCATAAATACAGCACGAGTGATTGGGGGATCCGGGACAGTGCACTGTAGCATATCTTGTCAGGAACTCAGCATGTTTCTGTAGGTCTGGAAAGTATTTTTTTCTAAAGTATCTGGTGCTGTAACAGGACTGTAACTTCCTATACAGTTGATAAATGACACTCAACTATATGTTTATCAGAACGAAAGAATTGATTCTTATGCATTGACTTATTTCTCTTTCTCTATAGATTTACTTTCAACATAATATCTGCTTCCAGTTCCGCTCATGATGTTAGTTTTGTGATTTGGCTTTAGAGTATATTGTACATTTGAAACTATATAAATGTATCCCATATACAAGGAAAAAAGATCTGAAAAGTTTTAAACTGTAGACTGCATCAGAAATTCACTGGTACCTAATTATTGTGGAGGGTTTTAATTTGTTTGTTTGGGTTTTTTATCTCTTGTGATTGAAAACTGCTACAGACATCAGCTGTTCCGGAAATATTACAATACTCACCCTGCTTTGAACTGGGAATTAAATCAAATGTCCTCCAGAGGTCCTTTCTTCATAAATCAGTTTACAATTCTATTAATTTAAATATTTTCCTATCCTCATAAGAATATTAAGTAAAGTACAAGTGGTTCTAGACTATAAATTTAAATGTACAACCACCAGTTCAAGATAGCACGAAGGTGACAGATTCCTGGAAGGTGGAAGGATACTGATAGGAGTTTAAAATCATGTAACTGTGGCCACTTCTTCACTGAGTCTCCACTACTGATCCCATGAACTAGTGGCATAACTGAACCTCTGGTGTGATCCATACAGCTCTTATAGTCCATGTGTGATCACCCTAACCTGCTTCTTTCTTTTTTTTTTTTTTTTCTTTCTGTATTTAATAACTCTAGACTATCAAAATGGCATGTTATTTATGGACACCTGAGGCACATAACAAAATAAACTGACACAGTTGCAAATAAGAAAACTTTGATACTCATTTTCAATAAGATCAACCTCTTCCAATGAAATGGGTCAACTAGATATGACATTTTCAACTAGATAATGATATTTTGAGAGGTCTATTATCTGGAAGAAGGAGGGGACAATATGCAGCATTGTTTAAATTATGTCTACATGGTTCAAAGGCAGATGGGACCTGACTTTGTCCACTCTTACAAAAAGTTGGTATTAAACAGGTCTGAGCCTAAATAATATGAGCATGAACACAACATCATGGTCTTTGGAGTAGTAAAAGTCATGGCTATATATTTCTCTTTTCAGAGCAAGCACATGTCCAGACAAACATGGATGTCACCCAATCCAAATCTGTCTTCAGGTTTTCAGTCAAGACCTATGAATAATTTAAATATTTTTGCAGCATTTTAAGAATAATGAGATTTTTGTGTCTGATTCAATGCTATAATTGATGCATTCTGGCTTGACTTGACAATGGGCAAATAGATTTCAGATTTTTCTCCAAAATGAAGTGATTTAAGGGAAAATTGTGTATAACTGTATTGGGTTTCCATGGCAAGGCTTTTCTAGCAAGGGGGCTACAGGGGTGGCTTCTGTGAGACACTGCTAGAAGCCTCCCTTGTGCCCAATGGAGCCAATGCAGTTGGCTCCAAGAGGGACCCATTGCTGGCCAATGCTGAGCCAATTAACAACAGTGGTAGCACCTCTGAGATAACATTTAAGAAAGTCAGGAAAGTTACTATGCACAATAATTGAAAATGAAGAAAGGTGTGAAAATATGTGAAAGCAACAACTCTTCAGACGCCTAGGTCAGTGGAGAAGGAGGGGGAGGATTTGCCTCAGGCATCAGAACAGAGATTCCCCTGCAGCCTGTGGTGAAGATAATAGTGAGGCAGGCTGTCCCCTTCCAGCCCATGAAGCTTAACAGTGGAGCAAGTGTCCATCTGCAGCCCATGGAAGGACCCACAGTGGAGCTGGTGGATGCACCCAGATGAGACTGTGACCCATGGGAAGCTTGTACTGGAGCAGGCTCTTGGTAGGACCTGTGGACCCATGGAGAGAGGACAACATGGTAGAGCAGGTTTGCTGGCAGGACTTGTTCCCTCTGTAAGGAACCCATGCTGGAGCAGTCTTTTCCTGAAGGACTATACTCTGTAGAAAGGACACATGATGGAGAAGATTGTGAAGAGCAGCAGCCCATGTGAAGGATTCATGTTGGAGAAGTTTGTTGAGGACCACCTCCCATGGGAGGAACCCTATGCTGGATTAGGGGAAGAGTGTGAGTCCTTCCCCTGAGGAGGAAGGAGTGACAATGTATGATGTACTGACCACAATCTCCACATCCGTTCCACTAGACCACTGGAGGGGATGAGGTAGAGAATATCAGGAGTAAAGTTATTCCTTGGAAGAAGAGAGGGGTAAGGGAAAGGTGTTTTAAGATTTGTTTCAGTTTCTTATGATCCTACTCCGATTTGTTTAGTAATGAATAAAATTTTTTTTTCATAGAATCATATCATAGTATCAATGAATGGCTTGGACTGGAAGGGACCTTAGAGATTATCTAATCCAACCTCCCTGCCATGGGCAGGGATGCCTCTTGACTAGACTAAGTTGCTCAAGGCCTCATCCTTGAATACCTCCAGGGAAGGGGCATCCACAACCCCTTCTGGGCAATCTATTCCAGAGTCTCAGCACCCTCATACTGAAGAACTTTTTCTTAAGACCCAACCTAAACCTATTTTCCCTGTTTAAAAACATTTCCCCTCATCCTATCATTGGACAGTCTTGTGAAGAGTCACTCTCCTGCCTTCTTGTAGAATCCCTTCAGGTATTGTAAGGCCCTCTAGAGTCCCTCTAGAGTCTTCTCTTCTCCAGGATAAACAATCCCAGCTCCCTCAGCCTATCCTCATAGCAGAGGTGCTCTAGCCCCTGGATCATCTTTGTGGCCCTCCTCTGGACTTGTTCCAACAGATCTATGTCCCTCTTATGGTGGGGACACCAGAACTGGACGCAGTATTTGAGGTGGGGTCTCACAAAAGCAGAGTAAAGGGGAAGAATCATCTCTCTTGATCTGCTGGCTACAATCCTCTTGATTCATCCTAGCATACAATTGGCCTTCTGAGCCGCATGAGAGCACTGCTGGCTCATGTTGAGCTTCTCATGAATTGACAACCCCAAGTCCTTCTCTTCAGGGCTACTCTCAACCCAGTCTGTAATTGTGCTTGGGATTGGACCAGCCCAGATGCAGGACCTTGCACTTTGACTTGTTGAACCTCACGCAGTTTGCATTTTTCCCCAATTTGAGTCTGTTTTGCCTATGACAGTAATTGGCGAGTGATCTCCCTGTCCTTATTTTGACTCATGAGCCTTTTGTTATATTTTCTTTCTCCTGTCCATCTGAGGAGGTTAGTGACAGAACGCCTTTGGTGGGTACCTGGTGTTCAGCCACGGTCAATCCACCACAATTACATACCTTCTGTCAGTTGTCACGATAATACTAACTAGATGTTCTTCGCATTATTTTTCATATGATGCATGAAGAAAGTATTGCATAATGTTGTATAGAAGATTTTTACTTTCTATCAATCAACAAGCAGTTGTCCCCCATGAACATTTATACATGTTCTTATTTTCATTACAGTTTATTGATGTGTTGGTGTTGCTTCAGTACAGAAATAGTTTGAGTGCTCTTCCAGGAGTAAATGACAACACACACAGACAGATCTTTTGTTCTTTCCTTGATAATGTAGAATTTAAAATGCAGGAAGCTAGGCATCATGTTCTTTTAGGTTATCAACTTGCAAGATTTGTCTATTGCCCCTGTGCTGACACAATCTCTTCTTGTCTCTATATCCTTCCTGCTGCTGGAATAAGTCAAAAGAAAAACAAAAGAAAGAAAAATAAAAACGAAAAGAGAAAAAGAAAAAAAAAAAAAAAAAAGGGGGGAAGGGGAAGAAAAAAAAGAAAGAAAATTCTTTGCAAGAAGTCCCCTAGTAAAAGAACTCATCCTCTTGCTATAAACCCTCTCTCAGTCCCTCAGATTGCAGCTTGATCCTCATTCCCTGACCATGATGCAGAAAATTTACCAGTTGCCACTGATCCCCAGAGAACCTATCCTCTCTTGACTTCTATAACACCAGAACTCAAACCAGTCTGTTTGACACTTCTGTGGTGACACCCTTGTAGTATAAACTAATCATCTGGTCACTTGCCAAGATGACCATTTAAATTATTTTTAAGAGTCCCTGCATAGAATAGTTTGTGTTGGAAGGGATCTTTAAAGGTAATCTAGTCCATCATTGGATGTGGAATTGTATGTCTGGTCAGTCAGGGGCATCTACCACCCTAGACAAGATTTAAGGCTAAAAGAATATGTTTACTTCAAAACATAAATTTGAAATACTGGGCATTAGAAAAATGAAAAAAACACAAACATGCATACATGCGTAAGTAAAGCAAAATACTAAGACCTAATAACATTATGAAGCTTATGTTTGATCAGTTGTGTTTTAATAATTAAATTACTAAGTTGTAATCATCCTCTAGATACGATACTGACTGTTTCAATATGTCAATTTTTTGTCTTTCTCTTACAGTAAATTGAACTCTCAAGCTTTGCTCTTAGAAAATGGTTTCCTTGCTTAAAATGACTGCTTCTGTCCTCCCTCCCCTCCATCACTATTCTCCTTAGTTTCATGGGGTGTGGAAAGATGCTTTGAAAGGGATCTTCCTCTCTGCTTCCCCTTAGTCATTCTCTGTCCCCATGACTGCAGTTTCTGCTGCTGTGATGGAGTGCTGAGTTTTACCTCCTGTCCTCATCGCCAGGGTTCTTTCATTAGTGCAAATACCACCAATCTTAATTATATGTTTTATGCTTCAGTCTTCTTGGTTCTATTAGAATTTTTAGAAGATGCACTGTACAACTTCATACATTGTTTTATGAGAAATTTTACCATGTAATGTTCCGTTCATAACTAGCATATTCTGTTAAAAAAGCATGAAGAACAAGCATGGTACTACAGATGTTGAAATTAGAAGGAGAATGTCTTAACTGAACAACACATTGACTTCTGCCTGTAAACTCTTGGGACTATAAGATTTCTTCCAGAATATCTCCTTATACTCCTATAATCATTTTCTTGTAGTATCCATAAGGTTGGAGTCTCATTTCCAAAAACAATGCAGATTTCCCAAGCAAAGTTCTTTACTGGCATATGGACCCTGAAACTGCCTTCTGCCCACAGCTTTTCCAAGGCATGTTTTCTGAAGAAAGTGTGACTCCTCTTACGAGTGCCACTGTATATGTGCACTGCCCCCATATTCCCACTATGTCCAATACTTGGTTTTGTAGAGTTTCTTTGTGAGTCAATAGAAGAAACCATATGAGAAAGAAGAAACCTTTCATGAGAAAGGTCCTACAAGAGATCCCTGGGCTATGCAAACTTGGAGAAGACATTCTGCAAACTCACAGCAGCTCACCTTTAAAGATATCATAGAATTGTCCATTTTCTGCTAGTATTAACAGGTATTTCTGTATTTCTATTTGTTGCATTGTGAAAGTAACTGTACAAATTATGAAAACTTGTAGTAAGTTACAAAGTTTAAGATTTTTCTCCTGCTTGGGTTTTGGGGTTTTTTTTGACACTACATCAGTTCTTGTCACCTCATCCCTTGAGCAACAGTATACTAAGCGATGTGACAGATGCTAGTCACGTGTGTTCTCTTTCTTTTTAGTTGTTCACTTTACGTCACTTTCAATCTTCAGGTGATGTAAATTAGAGCAGCACCATAGATTGATGATGGCTTATGCCAGGGGAAAAATCTTTCTCTTAAACCTGAGTGATAAAATCACTTCCGAAACAAATTTTAAAAATCTTCTCCCATGGCTTTTTATTTTATTTTAGAACAAAAGTCTCAAAATAACTGTTTGCAGCACTCCTTCAAATGCTAAGTAGCTCTTTTATATTTTTTTCCTAAGCATGTACACACACACAAATTTTAGAACTAAAATAAAAAGGTGAAAAAGAAAGGGTGAGTAGTCTTGAACGATTCAATAAACTGTGAAAGGCTATGAATTATGGAAAAGAAGAATGAAATTATTAGAGACCTAAAAGCCGGGAAGACATAACCCACCTTTTAATGTCAAGACTAAATGGACCCATTTATAATCCAGTATTACCTTTGATTTTTCTCATGCTTGGTATTTTCATGAATTGTGAATTTAAATGTACACACAGATATGTTGAACTGTTATTTCTTCCCACTGATTTTCACACATACTTAACGTGGGTCTAACCTCATTGCTCTTGATAGTCTATTGACTTCATTGGCTTCCTGCTGATTTGAGCTGGTGTCAGTAAGAGAGGAATCAGGTCTTGCATTGCAGCAGTGCCTCTCTTGATGAAATTTTGAATGCAAACCTCTTCCCATTGCAACAATGCCATTCAGTCATCTCAGATGGCATTCTGTTGAGCAATTCTCCCTCCTTGAAACAGCTGTGAGCACTGTGAAATCAGAGAGGATTAAATCTGGGCTGGAGACAATCTAATATTCTTTCCTTAAAACACAGGTTGTTGCCAGCAGAAGCATCCTCTGGTGTACAATTTCATAATCCATTGAAATTGGAAATAGTTGTCCTAAAACCAAACACACTAACCTTTCTGGGGTCACTTTGGATGCTTTATACATATCTTTTCCCCCTCCCCACTCTGTTCTTGGTTTTGTTCAATTGTTTCTTTGATCCATGAAGGCTGCTGATACGTAAACACTCACTGGGACAGGTTGCCTAGGGAAGCTGTGGATGCCCCCTCCCTGGTAGTGTTTAAGTCCAGGTTGGACAGGGCCTTGAGCAACCTGATCTATTGGAAGTTGTACCTGCCTGTATCAGGGGGATTGGAGCTAGATGATCTTTAAGATCCATTCAACCAAAATGATTCTATGATTCTATGTTTCTATGATTCTATGATTCACAAATATTTAAGAACTGTCTTCCTGACTTACATGATACCCATTTAGGCAACTGCAGCAATCCCTTTGAAGCACTTTACTTTTCATGTCTCAGCAGTGAGGACAACCGTGCTCCATGACATCTGCATCATTTACACAATTTCATGGCCTTGCTGGTATTGCATTGAAGGCTTTGATGCACTCTGGGTTGCAAAAAGTGGTTTGATGCACTCTAGGGAACAGACATAGAAAAGCCCTAGTGTGAGTGGCATTAAAGACCACAGCTGGTCAAAGCACATATGATATAAATGATAGATACCCCTTTGCTGATGGCATATAAAAGTTTATTGGAGAGACCCAGGACTGCAACAAGGGAATGGAAAAAATTCCATTTCTGATGTAAAAAATACATAAACTCTAGGGTCTTGCACTAGTTCTGATAAATAATTTCTTTACAGCTTGCAGCTCTATTAACATAATTTAAACTGGGGGTTTTTTATGCAGTAACTCTACTCAGATTGTCTCAGAGGGGCTGCTAATGTGCTGTTCCCCTTTTCAAAGCTATTTAGTCTGGAAATGCCCAGAGGGCTGTAAGGAGACTTGAATTTGGGCCCGGCAGTAAGCAGCGTTGTTTGCCTATGGCTTCAATTCTGGGAACGCATCAATGCGATGTTATTGCTTTGTTGTCACTTAGGCTTTGTATTCCACCATTGTAGCACAGAAAAACAACAATAAAAGATTTCACCATGGGAGGTGAAAATGAATTCCAGTCTAGTTTGTATCTTCCCATCTAGTTTATCTCTTCCCTGTAGCAAGGCAACCACTCATTTATATGACTAAAAAGGGCAATTATACCCTTTTCTAATCCATACAGTTTATGCTGTTTGTTTATTATTTTAATTGGCAGTGAATGTTAGGCACTTATGTAGACACTGGGAAAAAAAAGAAAAAAGCTCTTTCAATAATGAGTTCACAGTAGCTCTATCTCCACAAAGGATGACTCATAGTGCAGGAAAGTACCCTGACTGCAGATGGATTGGAAAATGTTTGATGGTGCTGGGGACATTCTGGAGCAGGCTCGTCCCAGTAGGATTTTGTTATTCACAGAACTTTGTAGAGTTTAGTGCATCAAATCTGAATAATACATACTTGGGAAAGAACAGACAGTTCTGTCCAAGGGAAAACCTTTTTCTATGAGAAATGATATTTTAGATCATAAAAAGAGAAAATGTTCATGTTGTGGTTTTTTTCATAAAAACTCTTACTTTTCTATTGAGAGAAATGGGAAGGCATTGGAGCAATAGACTACTAAGCCCCCTTTCTAGTCAGTTTTACTAGCCACACGGGTATAGAGTTCTAATTGGAAATGTTTATTAAGGATGTAGAAGCATTTAGATTTATAAAAAAAAAAAAAAAAAAAAAAATTTTCAAAAAATTGGCTGAAATAGGCAAGTATTCGTTTTTTACCACCTTATGAAGATATTTGAGGGACATAAGTTCAAATCAAGGCCAGAAAATTTCTATAAGCTGTCCTACATGGAAGAAAAGCTGACTCACTAAAACATATGAAAAATGCCACTGTTGGCCACTTTAGGCTGCTTTTAGAGACACTGCCATATTTGGAAAGTTGTTTTTTTTTTTTTAGCTCATATGTTAAAGTTTCACACCTGTGATTGTGAAGATCTGCAGATACACAGCTGGGTCGATGCCATACAAGAGCAAACCTTCAGTAAAATGACTGTAGGCTTAAACAATAGGAGAGCAGTGAACCTATTGAGACCCTGGGCAACTTCCAGCAGTTCAAATTGGGATCAGCTAAAGAAAATAATAAAATCTCACACTCTATTATCTACAGTAAAATTTCCCTGCTTTATTGCATAAACACTCAAAATGGAAATTGCTTGGGACAATTCTCGCATTAGCACAGGATGAGAGAGTTGGGGCTGTTCAGACAGCAGAAAAGAAGGCTCCAGGGAGACATTATTTCGTCCTTCCAGTATCTGAAGGTGGCCTGCAAGAAAGCTGGAGAGGGACTTTTTATGAGGTCTTGTAGTGACAGAACAAGGTGTAATAGCTTCAAGCAGGAAGAGGGTAAATTTCGATAAGAAAGTAGAAATTAAGAAGTTCTTCACTCTCAGGGTTGTGAGATACTGGAACATGTTGCCCAGGCAAGTTGTGGATGCCCCATCCCTTGAAGTGTTCAAGGCCAAGTTGGACGGGCCTTTGAGCAACCTGGTCTAGTGGGAGGTGCCCCTGTCCATGGCAGTGGGGTTGGAACTAGATGATCTTTAAGGCCCCTTCCAACCCCAACCTGTCTATCATTCTACGATTCTATTAACCGAGCAGAGAGAATCAATTTAGTATGGAAATGTTCTTAAGTCTAGGATTCTGGACCCTTGCTTTTAGAAGCATCAGTGAAAGCTATGTTGAATGCTCTCTTCACTCAAGCAAGAGAAGACAAACTAAAAGGTGCAGGTTTAGGTGTAGAAATGTAAATTGTATAACATTTATAACAGAAACTTATAGTTTAAATATGTGTTAAATATGTAAGTATGAATAGATATAAAATATATGTGTGTATATATATGCATGCATAAATATATGTATATTCTGTGCAACTAGTATACATGTATGCTTGTAGCCAGAGCTGGAGAAATACCATATAGTGAAATTTAATTGAAAAATAATGTTTTGTTGATTTCTAAAATATTGCTAATTTCCTGTTAATTTTGTTATGATTTTATATGATCTAGCGAAAGCGTCCATGGCAAGGGGGCTTGGACTAGATGATCTTTAAAAGTCCCTTCAAACTCAAAGCAGTCTATGATTCTGAAATTTGATTGTATGTTTTAGAGAAATATATTAAAAACTGGGTAGAAGTTAGTACCTCTATTTTAAATGATTCCTTTTTTTCTAGAATACCTATTATTTTTTCAGAGGTTTATGGGTTTTGGTTTTTTTTTTCCCTAAATTGAAGATAGCTTAAAACCAAGATTTCTCATGTCAAACAGAAACTGTGCTCATTAAAAACTGTGCTGGTGTTTGTGAGATGCTTTATTTTTAATTTTGTTGTTTGGTAAAATATGCATATCAGTTTACCATATGTTTACATCAACGGAAATAATTTTATTCTCACTTGTTCCAAATTGTCAGCAAGCTGAAAAATCATGTGCTTACACAGTAATCTTTGCAGCAACAGCCTGGCTATTTGTCTTGAGCTACCAACTGGGAAAGAAAAACTAATAGCATCTATATAGCCGTTAATGTGCACTTGTGTTTAATTGGTATCAGCAACACTGTTAAAAAGAAAATTAAGTAAGTAGCCATCTATGTAAGCAGAAATCTTCATTGTTGTTAGGTTGAGATTGTTGCTGTTGTGATGCAGGACTCATAAGCTGGGAATAACTCTAGTGCCAAAATTCAACATAAATCAGTTCTTGAAAGTAATATTGTTCAACACCATCTTGCTTTTTGGCTTTCATTTTAGATCTACTGGAGCTTGGATACAAATAGATCATTTATATTCACACATTTATTTTTAAATAGTTTCATAATGAAAACTCTGTTCCCTTCCATTGGTGTGTGCATGCTTCGCTATTATAAACCAGAATGTGTGGAAGATTAGTTGCTCCTACTTGTAATGTAAATTGCGTAGGTTACCAAAAGCATTGCTTATCCTCTGTAAATATTTTATTTGAATTTAATACTCTTGTAAAAATGTATTAACAGTCTTTCCCTGATTATTATTGTTTGTTTTTTTTTTCTCAGCTTCCCCTTTTCAAGTCTGGGGACAAAACTTATTAATTCACAGTGGAATTTGTACAAATATTGAAAATGGTTACATTTGGCATTAGTGGAACTATGGCATCAGAAAATCTGGCATAAAGATGCACTACTAAACTATTATACAGGTAGATAACTTCAAGGTTAGTATGTAAGAAAAATGTAAATCAACAATAGATAAAAAAATTAAATTATTTTTTATCACTGCAATGATAAGAGATGATGAAATAATTTGAATATATTGTTTCCAGATAGTACGAAAACTGGTTTCAGTTGTGTAAACTTACATCTAAAACTGTCAAGCTTCAGGCCTTACAAAGCAGTTATCTATTGCAAAAATTATATTTTAAAGAAAAAATTATATTCCTTTGTTGTCTATTCTGACCCAGCCTTCCTATTGCAACATCTAGGCATAAACAGCTGGACAAGCTCTGAATCATAGCATTATGATTGAATTGTAACAAGTATTATTATTTCTTCTATTCTTATTGTTCATAAATTTCCTTTGGGGGGGAGCACTTTTTTTAATGATTTGACATCAAGTATAACACAAGGTACATGTCAAATCAGAGTTTAAATCAGAATGGCTTTTTTTGCTCATTTGTCAATTGAATAAATAAAAAGTCACAGCTGAGAAGTGGGAGAACTTTCAGTAAATTGTTATTTATGATGAAAATAAATATTAAGTTAAAGAAAAAATAGGCACAAATTTATTAGATTTCACAAATGTTTAAAAGATTTGAATTTCCAGATGATGAAATTTTGTTCAAAATTGCTGAATAGGAAGAGTGGAATCATTTTGCATTGTTCATACCCAAAGACAGATTGAGAAATTAAATATACTAAGAACATAGGTTACTGGTGTTTAATTTACATACTGAGCACTTACAGCATATTTAACAGCTGCAAATGTTATCCTCCTCTCTGTCAATTAAAATATAATAATTCTGTTTTGAACAGCAGAGTCAAAACTGAAAAAAGTGAGTGATGGTTCTGAATGTGAATGCTGGAAACAAGAAATGAGCTTGTTTTTAAGGGAATTGCTCAAAGAGTTTAAGTCAGTAGTACTCAAAAGTGATTTTATTGTGGAAGAACAAGTTTGTAGCAATTTGAAAGAAGTGATGTCTTCATATAAAGAAGAATTATCAATACTGTAAAAACCTTGTTTTGCTCATATTTTTTTCACAACATTTCAAAAAAAGCAGTCATACTGAATGTCTAACTTTATAATTTTGAAAGTGTTGTTACCTTTCCCCCTCCTCTACTTTTTAAACACCTATACAAATTTATTTCAGTCCATAAGAGTGACAAGGGGATCCTTTTTCAGAATCGGGGTTTGCCTTTGACTGATACTCCCAGTGATCCTTCCTCAAATCATTGAAGTTTCTCATGAGGTTTCACCGGTCTTGCTGACAGTGTGGTCAGTGTTAAACAGCTGTATATTACTCTTCACTGCCTTACTGCTAAGTACTATGCATGTGCAGAGATAAGGTAGGTCTGTTGAAATTTACAACAAATTTTTAGGAATGATAGAGCTCAAAGCTTTTCAATCTGATTGGCATTGTAATGCCGTGACCACAGAACCCCTCCTGCTAAGCGATAAGGGCTATTTTCAGATTATTGACCTGCTCAGATTTGCCATTATTAAATATTATGACCTGTGCCATGGAATATGAAGCCACAGTAGTTCTGCTTATTAACTTCTTTTGCATTTGCCATTCTGACATTGGATGTTTCATGGGACAAATATTTGCTTTTCAGTCATGTATGCTGGTTCACTACAGCACTCATCTGGGGAGAGCACTTGTACCTGAAAATACTGTTTTAAACAAGAAAGAGAAAACTTCATAATTGTTGATGGATTTGGTTCTTCTGTACCTTGGCAAATTGTCAAAGCACAATAATGTTTGTAGGTTAATTAGTTAGGGATCACATGAGTCTCAGAGGTTTAAATTCAGCACTGAATTGCTCATCAGGCAATACAATTGATTTTGATGGAATTACAGAAGGTCTAAGAGTCAAATTTGCCCTAAGAACAGATAAAAAATGCAAGAGAGACTCAGTGTGGTAAAAACCATAGCCCACTGGTTTATTACTGAAAACTCACTCAGCTTTATTGCCCTCAAGGGTGTGCAGGGAGGGTCCTATTAGGAAAAGTTCCTCTTGCAACTAAGGATTAAGATAGCATCTGTGCACTTGCAGTTATTCAAGATCACAGCTTGTTACTAATATTGCAAAATTTGGCTTGTGATTGCATCGACCATGGCTTCTTTTGAGGAGTTTAAGAGCCATGAGCATTTCCTCCTTCTGTCTCATTTGGAATAGAAGTATCCAGACCACTTAAAAGCTGCAGTTCTTTCAACTAGCATGAGGAAGAGATGTAGCTGCCCAGAGGTACCTACAAATACCTGGCAGGAAATACTACCCATGACCTTCATGAATGACCCGACACACTGTTGGGGTTCTGCTCCCTATTTCCTTAGGGATCCAAAGAGCACAAACGGAAGAATTATTCATTAGAGAATGAATAGTTAGAAGATGGGGAAAAACAAGGACAGGGATAGAAAGCTGTTAATGACTCAGAAATTATCTCACTAGCAGATGATGCATTGCAGAATTGGTATCTCCAAATATTGAACGGGAACATTGGTTACAGTGTAGCTTCTCTTTATCATTATAGGGCAAGGAGAAGAGTGATTTTTGTGGAGAGTATAAGAGATAAAGACCCTTCTTTTTAATCTAACCCTGCAAAAACCTGTGATTGGCTAAAGTCATGGAAGATGCATTTACACAAAAAAAATCCTTGCAAGGGGGAACATGACCACACTTGAGATGGCTTCCTAATGGAATGAATGCTGGATAACAAACATAACAAAACAGTCCTAGATTGACAGGATTTGTCTATGTAATCATGTTATTCTTCAAATAATGCAGTATGAAATACAAAGCAGCAGAGCATTTTTTGACCAAATTTCCTTCAAAGGGATGAAGATTGTCATGAGCATTCAGAAGAGAATGGGGTTGCTTTATTACATCTGTCTCTGCTTCCAGTCCCTTTTTGCTGGAAAGTGTGACAGCTGTTTAGATAGGGATCACAGGAGCTCAGCTTAGTGGTCTAGAGGTCATTCTATCTTTAAGAAAACGCAAGCACTCATGATTCCTAGAAAGCTTGAATTTTAGCCCTGTTCAGAAGTGAATCAGCTTGAATATTGCAGACTTCTTGTCTCCAGGAGTCGGTGTCTGGGATACTGATAAGCTGCATGAAAGAGAAGAGATGATATTCCAAATACATTTGACACGTTGGAGTAAATTGAGTCTTTAAAGTTAAGACCTTTTATTTTAAGGGGAGCAAGTCATTTATCAAATGATGCTGAGGCTAAGGCATGCTGCCAAAAATAACATTAACTCCTTTGTAATTCATCCTTGACATTTTAACTGGTAAGTCCCACATTGCAACAGGCAACTCAACTCCTAAAAATTAGAATACGATTGCTTTGTGTGGACTTCTATACACTTCTGCAAGTGCCCATGCTTCTTGGACCTGCAATTGCTGTGATTTTTATGCATGGAGGTCATGACTGACTTTTTTTGGGAGAAGTGGAAAAAAATGAAGGGGAACATTTCAGTTACTGAAAATGTAGTTTGTGTCTTCTTCCTGGAAAAAAAATACCTATTAATTTGCTAGCAGGAAGATTTTTTTTTTTTTTTTTTTAATTTTTAGTGGTAAAAAGCAAACAACCAAGCAAAAAAGGTTACTTTGTGTTGTGACAATGTAAAGTTTTTTTTAGCAGGAAGATTTTTTTTTTTTTTAATCTTTAGTGGTAAAAAACAAGCAACCAAGCAAAAAAGGTTATTTCATGTTGTTTCAACCTAAAGTTGGTTGAAACTTATAGTTTTGCTATTCCACCCACCTCTTTACAATCGGTGTTCAAGGGGAAGGAAAGAATGGATTTTTTTTTTTTTTTTTTTCACTCTGTAAGCACTGTCTAATCACCTGTTCCATATTTCAGAGGTGATATACACAAGCAGTGATTGCTGCAATGTAGTGACATGCATTTACCCACTCATGTTAATGGTAGTGATTTTAACCTTTTTGTAAGTTCCTCTCCTAGGTTTTGAGTCACACTGAAAGCTGCTGCACAGCCTCAGCCTTCTGGGTTGTGTTTACAAGGTGGAAACATAGTACAGGAGGTCGGAGGGTGGTGTAGAGCAGAGCTGTGAGGATACAGAGACAAGCTGGCTGCAGAGAAATTCACAGTCCCAGGAGCACCCCAAAAAGTGCACAGGTACTAGAAGCAGGTTTATTATATCTCTGGTGCATCCTGCTGCAGAACTTTGTGCAAAAGGTTTTTCTTCCCCTAAGTGCTTTGCAAGGCATGGCTTTTTTGTATAAATAGCACACCTGAAACCCAAGTTTGTTTGTTCACTGCATTGTAGGTTTTCTGAATGTCCTTGATGATAACCTCATAATTTTTTCAGGCCTGATCTCTCAATGCTTGATCACAGTTTTCCATCTAGTACCATTGGTACAGTGCACTGCCAAATACGTGCAGTTGTTTCCTCCCACTTTGCATGCTTTTTAATATTTACAACACTTGTCAGATAGTAGCAGACCAGGGCTCTCCAGCCCCACACTTTTAATTCCATCATAAAAGAAGGGTTATCCACAAATGAAACACCTTCTTGCATTCTGTATTTAGCTTTTCCTTAAGACAAAGGACTTTGCATCCTCTTTTCAGATAAGGAACATAGTTACATGGAAATAATTTACTGAAGAATTGACTGGGATAAATTCAGCCCAGTCTGACAGTCCAATTAATTCATATAATCAAAAAATTAAAAAGAGGTCTTATAATCAGTACAGTGTTTCACCTCATGATATGAAGGGAATAGAGGAAGAGTCCTCAAGACTCCTTGACTAAATTTCCCTAATCCTTTGGTTTATCAAATGAAGGGAACAGCCTGGTGCATGACAGTGAACAATTAGTTTCCACTCCAATGAGTACAACAAGAGAAAGTGCCCTTTTTAATCAGACAGATTAAATAGAAACTGTTTCATGTCAAATCAGTGACTTCAGCAATTATAAAAGAAACTGGACATGGGCACAGAACCTGTTCCAATTAGTTTCCATTAACGAGTTCTTTGGAGTAGTTTCTGAAAGCAGTAAACAAAGGAAACTAAGAACATTTCCAATATGTTTTCCATTACCTTAAATACTTTATTTCCTTGAAGAACAGTAATAGCAGCTCTCTGTGACTGAAATGAAATCAGGTGCTCATACTTATATTATCTGCCTTTTTTTTTTTTTTTTTTTTTTACCCCCATTGCTGTTTTTTATTAATATAAATTTTTTTTTTTTTCTTTTTTTTTTTTTTATTTTTTTTTTTTTTTTATTGTCACCCCCATAGCTGGTGTTCATGACTCAAAATCTGATTCTGTTTCATGGTGTATGTGCAAAATATATCCTTTCCATATTTGCTTAAAAATTGCACTGTACTAGATAAAAGTTAAGCATTGTCCAGGTGTGACACTCATCAAGTTACATGTGCGTGTTTCTGAGTGTGTATGTAGGTGTCTCCTTAGGCCATACTTAGATGCTGTTGGGAAGACTGGTGTTCATACTGGGCTAAAACTGCAGCAACTATATTAACAATCTGATGGCTATTTTCTTGTTTGGTTTAAGTATATAGATTTATACACCAAGGCCCCAGATGGCACACTTGGAGCCCCATATCCATAGTGATTTCACCGGATATTCTTTCCCTAATAGCTTTCAGATGTCATTGGCTTTTCCATAATACATACTGGATTTGTTTCTGGTCTTGGTGTTGGCCTCCAGAGTGTCCTTAGACATTAACAAATTCTGCATCTCTTCCTTCCTGTTTAGTTTGTTTCTCCATGCTTCCTGTGATGGCTACAGTCTCCTTTAAAACACCTGAGGCTGAAGCTACTCTCATAGTAATCTTCCTGTTTTCCAAAATGAAACTAAACTCCTGCTCCTTACATGTGCTTCCTTACTAGTTGTTACATTATTGTTACCAGTAATGCTACTGTTCAGAGGGTAGTCCTGTATCAGTGAAGGAGACATACTACTGCTCCTGCTAAATTTCCTTCTGACTCAAAACCTCTTCTTTTCCACTGTGCTTCCTTTTCTTTTTTTTGCCTTTGATGTTACCTGTTCACAAAAATGTATTTAGAACTAAACAATTGTCTCATACTGTATTTTGCCAACTTTATTGCAAACACAAAATAGACACTTCAAGTCTCAGAAATCTGAGTCTTCTCTGTTCTTCATTTGGCATAAATATTAGCACTGGATTTTTTTTTTCTCTTTTTTTTTTTCCTCAAATTTTAAATATTTTGGGGAAAGAGGATTGAGCTTTCTTCTTTGTCTCTTTCTTTTTCTCCGAACTTGTATTATAACACAAACAACATGACTGTCACTTGTTGTAGAAAGAAGCTTATAACATAAAATATTAGTTTCTTCCTTAGATCCCTAACCTCATTTGTGGAATAGCTTATTTTGGAAACTCCCACAGAGGAGATAAGTGAAGTTTTCCTTACAGGTAATCATGTTTCTTTCATGTCTCGCAGACAGTAAGGTAAACATTTTATATGTATAAAGCCATGATTTCAGACTAGACATAAGAGCCACCCTGGAAACCAAGAGCTCCAGCACCAGCCCAAGCAAAGAACATCCATCCCCAGTAAATCAAATTCCTTTAATTTTCAGCAGAAGAGAATGATAAAAAAGTAAAATTCAGGTATTCCTTGAGGTGCTTTCATGTTTATTATGTATGAGGTAGTTATATTGAACTTGAACAACAGTTTCTTTGAGTTAAGCAAGACCTTAAAAAAACTGAAGGTTTGTTCCAGCATCTTTAATGTAAAAATCAAAAGTGTAAATGTTTTCAGTCCTTGACCACCATGCTCCTGTGCTGTATCAGACTCCATTTTTGAATGCTAATTTTTCACATTGTTGCCCTGTTTCTAATACAAGTATATTAGTTTAGCAAACTACTATTATCGCAATTCCATTTTAAGACCCCCATTTCATAGAATCACATCTCTTCTCTTTCAGTCTGTCCTGGGCTGTATTTTGGCAGGCAGCAGGTCAATATTGGGTAATTCTCTCTTTATTTGGAGGAGTCTGGTATGACTGGTTAGAGCTAACAAATAAGGAAATTGCTAGTAAGCCAAGACCTCTCCAGTGAAATTGCAAAACTGATAATTCTGTCCAAGACCTGTTTGTTGTAATTTGATCTGCACAGTATAAAATGTACCAGGCCAAGCATCTGCTAACAGAAATGGGCAGAATGAAAATGCAGAGAGCCTTCCCTCTGACTGAGGAGCTCTAGCAGCTGCATAATCCTGCTCTCACAGTTTGGCAGGAAAAGGTCAAAACTAGAAGAAAAAGAAATAAAGTGGCTGTATCCTTTCTGTGCCTCTCAACCCTTGACACTGCAATAAACTTGCCAGTGCAATCAAGTCTTTTCCCCCTGTACCTCTGAATTCAGAGAGCTGCAGAAAATAATCAGCAGAGTTCTAAAATATAATAGCATCCTGACTGGGGACTTTGAGTCTAGAAATAAATAATATATAATAGGGATTATAAAGAAAACTATTGGTAGAGATTTATCACTAAGAAGGATCTTTGCAAGAGTGGGCAGAACTTATAATAATAATGAGGCTTCTGTATGCCTGGACGTAACTTTATATTTCCTATGCTTCTCAGCATTTCATTTGAATGTGTCATGAGTGCCTGCTTTTGACAGCTGAACAGTTTGCATTCTTGGCACAGGACATCTGTATCATACAAAGAATATGGGAATTCAGATCTAAATGAACCTGTATGCACTGTGTTTGATTTGATTTCACTGAAGAAACTCCAACATCTGTTTTGAAGACTGCAATGGAAGAATTCAGCTTTTAGTAATTTATTTCTCCTAGACATTTTTCTGTCTCTAATCTTTCTTATTCTAAGGAAATAGTAGAAGGAGATATACAGTGTTCAATTTCTCTTCAATGTAATCTGGAAATAAATTGTGAGAAATATCCTAAGTTTTTCACTGAGCATCAGCCCATTGATACTTGCATATGTTGTGAGTGTCAGAAATGCCTATGCAAAAGAGTTTTTAAGTTTTGTGTACTCCAACAGAAGGGATCTTTGATAATGCTATGGGTTTATGTCAAAAGGGACACAGAAACTGCCTGGAGTCTAATGCTTTTCCTGCTCAGTCTAGTATATCTTGCTTACCATTGAAAGGAAGCTGTTAATGCCACTGTACACCGTCTACTTAAAAAATTCCTCTATTACTCATCACTTAGGTATTGCATAACAACTGAAGTCCAGTAATATCATTGGTAATGCTGAAGCACTGAGGGTGAATGACTGTAAACAAAAATATGTCTGCTTTTATGAAAACAAATACAGAATTTTGTTAATAGAAATAGAAACTGTTCATATGTTTAAAGTTTCAAATTGTACTCCCACAGACCATGGAGAGAATTTGCTGAATTCTTTCCAAAACAGGAACAGGGAAAATTTTTAAAGCCTTGTACAGACACCTAACCTGTAATAGAACAAGGAGAATTACCTAATGTCACAAGTCCATTTATGATTTGAGGACAATTGATCTTGCTGTTGAGGTATCATTGCTGCCATAGACACATGTATTACTAAATGACATCTGCTTCCATTGCATGCTGCAAAGATTTTACTTCCACATTTGCCTCTAAATGTTGATAGCTCTGGGGTTAATTGAATGATGGATATGCAGCAGAAATGCTGGAGAATTAAATGCTGATGATCAGCTATATAGCTAGTTTTGGAAATGTATGCATGTATTTCTACCTCAGCATTGTAACAAAGAAAGTGCGTAGACACTATAGTGTTATACCCTTTTTCTACATCTTGTCAGCGAATTTTGTACTATGGCAGTGGTATACGTGTTTCTGCATTGTGCAGATAACGCATGCCATGAATAACTATTTTGGCAACATAAGATTTTTGTGGGTGCAGAGGGGAAGTATTATTGTTGTTATTACAAAATGCTTAGCAATGCTTAGCCAGTCATATCAATCAAAGAAATGGCAGGTGACTTGTTCTACAGACGGATAAACACCAGTACATGTTAAACTCCAAATATCTAGAAGAATTGTTTTGTTGCATATTTGTTGACCATCAAGCCATCTGTTTGATTTTTCTTTAAAGTATAGCCCATGGTGGTTTGACAGAGAGTAAAAGTGGTGTAGTATTGATACTAAGGTTCTTAATCATCCTTGTAACATCCCAGTGAAACTTTATCTACCAAAATCTAAATTAGATGGGCAGATGTATAGACTGGAAAGTATTTCAGATACTCCTTAAATGCCAAAAGGTTCAACACCAACTACAGTACAAGTGTGATCCTTAACTGTATCATCACATCAAGTACTAGCAAGGACGTGCTTTGTATAACGTAGCAATGAGGAATTCAGGTACTTAAGGGGAAGGAAATATCATCTGTTCCCAGCATTTAGAGTCCTGTCTGTCAATCTTTAAGGTATAGAAATCCCAGGATGATATAGCACTTATTACTATAGCAGTGTGGGGCTAGCTTATTTAGTATCCATCTAAGTATCAGGAACATGCATTTCCAAAGGTTACCCAGGCTTTAAAATAATTAATTTGGACTAATTTATCAAAGAAAAATAATAATCCGTGGATATTAAACACAAAGACATCACCTGTGGCTCGGGAATTCCTTGATACACAGGAGGCTGGATGACTGTAAAGAGAAGTAATGCTGCACTAGTGTCCTGGTTTGAGTGAAAACAGAACTAATTCTGTTCAGTGATTTTACTTTTCAGCTCAGTTCTTTTAATTAACTGCACTTTCTGAAGTTAGCAGCCTGTTCTCACAGACAGTGTCTGCTTCTAGCAGTGATAACACCCCATGTTTAGAGTTACTACCAAGGATTGGTATGCAGACCAAGGCCACTGCTGGGTCTTGTGTACCACATTGGGGGGGTGCAGAGAGGGAAAGGCTGCACCTGCAGGGAGGAGCGGACAGGATGGGTAACTCTAAACTGACCAATGAGGTATTCCATCCCATATACATCATATTTGGTCTAGGGCTGAGGGACCCGAAGGGTCTCTGGGCTCTTCTCTCCCCTCTTGGACTGCTTTGCCAGCTTTTGCTTGGCTTGGCTCGGGTCCTCTTTTGGTTCCTTCCTTGGAGCACCCAAGGAGGCCCTTGTCTATTCTGCCTTCGATCCAATCTGCGTGTTCCTGAACCCGGTACCAGAATCCAGCTCCTGAACACAGCTCCCGTCTGCTGCAGGGCCCAGTCTGGGACTGCCCCGGTGCCTGCACAGCATCAGTGGTGACGGTGATGTAATTACCATCAGGGGGGTTGGGTTCGATACTGGTTTTGTATATATTTGTATATATTCCAGTTTTATAATTATTAATTTCATTTTCATTAAAGCTGTTCTAGTTTCCTTTTCTAATCGCAAAATTTCTCTCCCTTATTCCCTTTCTCTTCCCCTCTGGGGAGGGAGGGGGGTTAACAGAGAGCGTCTCTTATAGGTCTAAGGGGATGCCCTGACCCTAAACCCTGACAACTAGTTTAGACTGTTTTCTAGCATATGTTCTTTATTACATGTCATCATAGGGTATATGTCTTTTGATCTGACCTGATCCAACTGGATTTTCTTCCAGTTCCACATCTGAGTTACTACGTAGCAATAATCATAGTATTATTTACTATTGCTCCTACTTCTAGTTAAAGCATATGGTTTCTGGGTCAGGAAATATCTCCACTTGTGTATTTGTTCAGTACCTGGAAGAATGGAGCTGCAATCTGAAAGGCTGCTTAGGATAACATTAAAGTATAAAAGTAAGTTCATGTTCCTTAGGTAAAGCTCTATGCTGTGACCTGGTAATTACTGACTATGTGAAAAAAGCACAATAATTAAGCATTGTCTTTTCTAATTCCTATGGGGAATTTTCTTTGACATTTTACAGTCCGTATTTCCAAATGAGGAGTTTGAGATAGGAAGATCAGTTACCAGGAGAGGACATCATGGCATAACATATAAGTTTTGGGGGGGTTTTAGTATGTCTTTCTTCTGATGTCTATCACAGAGGCTCAGAATCACAATCTTTATCTTCATTTTTGTAAGAATAACTTCTGGAAGGGAAAACAATACAAACAAAGCAAACCAAATCAAAATAAAGAAAGAAAGACAAAATCAAAAGTAAGCATAGGTCCAATATATGGCACTCAATACACAATATACAATCCTTACAGAGGTGCCTGACTCCAAATTTTATGTCTTTAAAAAACCTTATTTGTTCCAGGACTTTAGAAGCTGAACCAAGAAATCATCTTAGCTCTGGCTTCTCTTTTACACTTTTTTTCCCAGAATATTTATACTTAAAACAGCCAATCATTCACATGAGTAAGTGGCAAAACTGGGAAAAATGGTATCTGTAGAGTTCTTCTTGTATCTTCAGTGATTTGTTTACTAGAAAAAAACACATTATGTAAGTGAAAAATATGAAATCAAAAATCTGGTTGTATGATTGTGTTTCTGTGGCTTACCCAAATTCGATGACATTGTTCAAATCTCTGTCACTGATCAGAGAAACAAATTCACGCTGAAAAAAAATATAGAACATGTCTACTAAACCATGCCTTTATCTGTTTTGCTATTATTTGGTTTGAAAATTAATTTAACATATGATGATTTTGAGGTCCGTCTCTCTCCAATACACCTGCACTGTCATGAGTACAATGCAATGGACCATTGTTAGTCTCAGAAATTAAGTTGTTTCATATATTTAGGCTTGAGTTATTATGCTGAACACATATTTAACTTTTCCTCTTGCCTTGCATTGATTAAAGAACTGCAGTTTCTTAAATCAAGACTCACCCCATCCACGCTTTGGAGGCCCTTGATCACCAGAGGTGACTAAGCAATTGCACTTGGAAATGCTTGTACTTTAAAACAATTAGTCAGCTCTGCACTTCCTAACTTCTTTTTATTGCTATATGTAAGGTAGCTGCAACTTTTAGATTCTGCATAGACTGGGTCAGTAAGTTTCCAAATTGTAAGGAAAATACATTAATTTAATAATTAATGAGGTAGAAATGTTTCAATTAAATAACTAAGAAACATTACAGATTAGGCTAAAGTTTAAAACTGTTATTTAAATTGCTGTCTTAGATCATTAAGTATATTTTTTTCTGTGTTCAGAAACTCAAAAGCTATTAAACATGTTTGTGAAAGCAAGAAATTGGCCCATTAAAATCTTTCCCACAAAATAAAAAAAAAATATTTCAAGGCTTGGAGAGTTTGACATTTGGGCAGATTAGAGCTCAGACAAATGTGGGTCTTTGACAACTCTTCAATACTCGAATAACTTAATATAATGCATTCCTATGTGACCTTCTCTAGGTGGTCCTGCTCTGGCAGTGGGGTTGGACTAGATGATCTTTTGAGGTCCCTTCCAACCCTTAACATTCTGTGATTCTGTGATAGAACATTTTATATTCAGCTTTTCCCTTCTGAATTTGAGAGCACTACTATGAGAAGGAGCAATGGGCAAAATGATGGGTTTGCTGAACAAAAGCTTTACTACATCTTCCACTCTTCTTCAAACACTCTTCCTCAACAGTATCATCTCCCTCTTTCCTTGCCCCTTTTCACATCCGAAATGGGCTGGTTCCACTTCATGACAACTGAAAATGTTTGAATTAAAAACCAGAGATTTTTCCAAAAATTAGAAAACGAATCTAAATATTTGTACATGCAAGAAACATAAGCTTCTTCTTGTAAGCAAAAATCGCTCTAATAATTGTAAGAGGCAGTAAATTGTGCTTTCATGACCCACTCTGAAAGCTAAGAAAACGTAGTGGCAATTACTCTATCTTTTTCATTTTTCATTTTATTATCTCTATTAAAGCTGGAGAAATTGGCACCTAAGAACATGTGTTTCTGATCTTGTTCATATTCATTTTTTTTGAAAGCAGAGGAGAAATTAAAATAGAGATTTGTTCTACAAGGTTGGCAATACTGAAGGACGGAGCATATAGGAGACTTTTGTAAAAAGACTGATTTTGTCTCAGATGACTTACTAGGTGCTCAAACACTACAGTTATCAGTAGGATCAGTTACAAATGTTAACTTTATGTGAAATTTTAGTGGACTGTGAAAGTGCAATTCTACCATCTTGGTGGCTAATTAAAAAAATTATAAATTACTCTGCTACTTTATACAGTTCTTGGACATCTAAACAGATGATTATGTGGGCTCACTGGATCCATGGATGGGTAAAAACTCAAACGTACCATGTGTGTTGTCAGGTAGAAAGTTGAACATATTAAGATATCTTAAGATCTCTAAGTGCTGAGACACTGAAAAATGACACAATACCAAGAAGTACACCTTCCAGAACATCATTACAGGATATCATGGTGTACTGTGAAAGTTAGAGCTTTGGCAATGATTTCAAGATTTATAAATTGTATTTGATTTCAGAAGGAAGACAAAAGACTCAGACGAAACATTGCATTCTGACAAATATATACATATGTTGTAACAGTTTATTTTATACCAGCATGTGAAGTTTTATAGACTGTGATAAACAGAATGCTCATTTCCAAATATATTTTTCAATATTTTTGTTTTGCTTTATTTTTTTTATTAGTTTTGCTTTCTAGTAGAAGCAGAACTTTTGATGGAAAAATTTAGGACTTTTAGAGACTGTTTTTGTACAAAATTGGTTTCCAGATAAACTTTCTACAAGATAATTCCTTTTTTTTTTTTTAATTCCTCTGTTGGAAAACCAAACCAAAACCAAAACAACAAAAACCCAACAAATGAACAAAAATGTAACCTTACTGATACACGCAAGTGGCATAATTTTAAATGTACCTTTATCAAAAAATCAGTCCAATTCTTTATGTGTGAATGTAAGAGGTGCACCCTTCAGTTTTTTCTATGAAAATGCACAATGCTGTGCACAATCACAGTACTTCAGTTTTGTGTAGTTTCTTGTGGGGTTAGTTGGTTGGTTGTTTTTTTTTTATAATGGTCTTTATGCATAGGTAACACAGGTGACATTTCTCACATCTCCCTTCAGTCACCAAAAAATTATCTTCACTAACCTTATCTTTTAGGTTAACTCTGATGTATGAATGGTCCTCTTGAGGTCCTTATTTGTTCCCAATAAGGAACTTAAACTATATACTTACATTTGCATTCAGAATATTTCTTGTGTGAAAGATCAAAGGTAAATTTATGTTGCTTTAATAATTACAATCTATTTCCTTGAAAAATACCTACTGTTGTGCTCAACAAAGTCTCCATGCAATCAATGGAGATAGCTCTGCTTATGTCAGTGGCCTTTGTAGCAAGCTTCGTTAAAGCTTTTGTTTGTATAAGGATTATTGTAATCATCATCTATGTTTTTGTACATTTTTCT
This sequence comes from Todiramphus chloris collaris, assembly GCA_025345505.1. Taxonomy (NCBI): domain Eukaryota; kingdom Metazoa; phylum Chordata; class Aves; order Coraciiformes; family Alcedinidae; genus Todiramphus; species Todiramphus chloris. Next base: position 4,230,034 of record JANVCC010000011.1, on the reverse strand, counting down.
AGGTCAATTAAAGAAACTAATCTATTTTAATTTATTTTCAATCAATTTAATTACATATATCTTGAGTGTTAACAGGGTCTAGAAGTGAATGTAATCAATTATGCTATTACACTGGTTATATAAAACAAGGACAATATTGTTTTAAATATGTATTTATGGACACAATATTGACTTTTCTATCCATCAGTGAGACACACTGTGATCAACTGCAAAGCATGTTTCTCTACTTATACTGACAGCAGGATGGAACTCACTTATAAAAATATCTGTATTATGTCTTGTAGGTTAGATAATAAAAGTCCATTACATTTTCCTGTTTTCTGAACAAGATTTATGAATCAATGATGTAAATATTTAATACTTCTAAGAATGCAGCATAATGGTCAAGAACTTGACCAATCACTTTAGTGGATTCAAGTCCCAGATGTCCATGGTTGGCTCTGCATTTATAGAATAAAAATGTGCCAAGATATTGTGTTCCTGCACACAGGTTAACCTGTTACATGCACTGACAAGATTAATTACAGACTTCTGAACCTGATATGTTTTCTTAATATCCAACATGGCTCTTACTTTCCTCATTCAGGCTGAAATATGTGGCTTGCTCTTGCATAATTCAACAGTAGTCTTCTCTGTGGGTGGCACTGTTTTTAGTAGTTGTAAATGCCTCCAAATTACTAAAGTGAGTGGTACTATGCACAGCAGTTTGCTTTAGAGTTATTTCACTGATTGTAGAAGGAATGAAAACAAACTTCTTTCCAAAGTGTCAGAACATTGGAGAAGAAACTTGAGTCATATAATTTCTAGAATAGTTCAAAACAATTTTTCTAGTTTTTATTTTGTTCATGTCCTCTTCACTCAATGGAAAATAATACAGCATGTAGATTCCACTTACTAGTGTTGCCCACATTCTCTTTTCATCTTACTAGTCAAAGTGTTTCAATATTTTCTCTGAAAGCTGATACTTTACATTTCTTTAGTTGTTTGGGTTTGATTTATTGTTTGTTTTTTTTCAAATAGAATGTTGACTTAGTCTGTTATTTGATAAAAATATACATATTTAGGAACTGGCAGTTACATACTGCAAAACTCAATCTACATAGTTGGGAGTATTACAGAACTGTACAATAGTAAAAATTATCTGGAAGAAAAAAAATATAATGTGAAATATATCCAACTTTATTACCACATGAAATAAGAAGGAATAAAAATATTTATGAAGACATAAGACTCAGGTTTATTTTTTCTAATTAAAGGCATTTACTGAAGGTGCTAACAATAAATAGGGGCACAGAAGCCCTAGCACCTCTATAGTCAGAACGAAGTCAGGTATTGACAAGAAGCCAGCAAGCCAACCAAAGACATAAATCACTTGGCAAAAACATGGGGAAAACATACTTTATTTTGAAAAAGATATCTTATTTGGGAAATTTTCACTGGAGTTAGCCAGTGTTTCATGAATCCCAAGACAATCTTAATTCAACTTTTAAAGGCTAAAATAATTCTACTCCTTTGTTTCTAATATTCTGTTCTGTGCTTCAATGCCTGATCTCATTTTTCTTCTAAAAATGTTCAATGACTCTGTAATTCTGGACTTGCAGAGTTAGTCTGAGAATGTTAAAGACTCCTAGATAGACAATGAGATGTTAAAAACAGTGGAAGTTTGAAAATGCCGACCAATCATTTAACAAAATACAGGCAGGAATGTATCCCCATGATTGTTCTGGAAATCCAAAAAGAAGTATTTTACTTACACTTGTTATGAATGTAAAGGTCTTGCCAAATCTTAATTACAGCAATTTGAAGTTTAATTAGAATGCCTTGTGGTTTGGGATCAGCAGAAGACGAAGCTTCATTTTTACTGCTGATTGTAAATTTTCTGACAATTTTGCCACTGAGAAAAAGTCCATTTTCACTAAAACAAAGTCCTCTGTTGAAATATGTCAATTCAAACAAAACTTTATCCTCAATTTCTTCAGTCCAGAATTGAATTTACATATATGTGTGTAAGAGACAGAGAGATGAACTGCTGAATTTCAGTCCAGAATAGTTAATGAACTCACTGTTGGAGCACTTCAGAAAAATGTGAAAGATCAATATTGAAGTCTCAGATGTGAATTAAAAAGAAGAGAAGTTGGGTCCCCTACATCAGCTTAACCATTGCAGATATCAATTTTCCCTTTTTTTTTTTTTTTTTTTCTTTCCAGGATCCTGACCGTTTATTTTTTTTTTTTCTTCCCTAGTAGTAAAATTGTATTTATTTATTTATTTAATCCAGTCTTCTTAATTAGTATCTCCTAATATTAGAACTGAGGAATAACCTTTATATGCTGTCATGGCAGTAGAATATTTTTGACTTTATATCAAAATAAGATATTTGACCTCAAAATTATGACATGACATGTAAAAATATGTCCTAGATAATTGGGTGGGTTATTCCTCTTCCTTTAGCTCCTGTTGAAAATCAAAACAGAAACAAACAAACAAAAAAACCAAACAAAAAACCCCAACAAACAAAAAAAACCAAAACCAAACAAAATGAAAACCCCACCAAAGTCCCCAGCAATTTAAAATCAAAGTTAAAATTTAACATCTGAATATATTTTGCCTATATTATAATATAAATTTTCTTTCCACTTCTTAGGTATATAGATGCAAGATACAAAAATAATATATGCCTTGTAGGCAACTGGGTAGAAATGGTAGATGAACACAATATTCTGGATACCAGTTTGGATTATTCTATGCTATTATTGTCTGAATATGATAGATTCCTTTTTCATATGATTTATGATTTGTCATTACAGGACACTGTAGTCTTCCAGACAACATTAATCTATTGATGACTTTGAAGTGAAGAGGTGATTGATGCAGTTATAGAAACTGATGGTGTAGGTAAGCTCTTCTTTTCAAACCTTTCTTGCTGAAATGCATAGCTCTACCTGGAGTTGGACCACAAAACAATTCTGACTTCTGGGACATGAGACACAAAGTTAATTGAAACACCCTTTTGTTTTAATTATTTTTTTCCTCCTTTATTTTTTTGAAAAATGTCTCTCTTATTTTAGCTTTTTAAAAAATACTTTTTAATTAAGCAAAAAAAAAATCTGGTTTGATAGCTTTTACCAAATGTCTTTTAACAAATGTTGGTTGTTATCCCTAATCCATTTGTATTGATTTGCCTTATGTATTTCTTACTGAAATGGATAGTAGCATGTGTCCTTCCACTTGTCTCACAGATTTTATACTGAATTCTCTTCTGTTGTTACATAGAATTTTCAGAAAGTTACCAATGAAGTGATTGTCTTCTCTTGTTCTAATATCAGTGGGAGTCACACGTACAGAATTAAATACACAAAAAAGACTCAGCTTTGAAATTCTGAATAATTATATTTCTACCTATAAAATGCTGTTAGAGTCTTTAATAAACTACATTGTTCCTCTTAGAAAATATCCTTATATCCTCCACTTAAACACTGAAGTAATTGGAACAGGCAGATAACTGTTCCAACTCTAAGATGAATTTTTAGAGAGGAGAAAGAAAATGGTAAATGTAAACCCAAAGAGAGACATCTAGTGTGCAACTGTCATCCTGTGATCTGGTTCTGAATTTCATGACCCTTCAGAGACACTATATCAAAAGTTAAAAGGAACACTTCATATGAGCTGAGTGCACTGAGATTTTAACTTACTTGACAATGTAGTAGAGAAAAATAATTTTTGCCTGGTCAAAACATGACCTAATTCACTGACAGCATTGGAACATATTTCTATAAGCAGTTGAAATGAAGCCATCATAAAACTATGGGCACAGCACAGAAAGAAAAGGTAAGGAAGAGGAAAAGTTTATTGGCATGTAAAACTCCTGTCACAAAAGTTAAGTGATCACAGAGAGAAGACAAACAGCATTTACAAGTTAAACACATTGAGGAAAACAGTATGAAAGGCATGCCATAAACTAAGGTAAAATGTATAACTGCATAATGATGTCATACTCCTTTTCACTGCCTTGTTGGGATCTTAATCTGTTGTATTATTACATGGCTTCAGCTATATCATTAACACAGTTAGTTTATCCTGCACTTAACATACTGATGTCTTCAGTCTGCATTTGGTGTATGCAGAAATTTCATCAGCCGAAATTCTGCTACTGTATAAGAGGTAGGTTGACCTTGACTGGACAACAGGTGTCTACCAGATCCACCATCACTCCCTGTCCTCAGCTGGACTGGGGAAGAGAAATCCAACAAAAGACTTGAGGTTCAAGATAGGGACAAGGAGATCACTCAACAATTAGTATCATAGGCAAAACAGACTTGACCATCAAATCAGAGCAGTGTAATGAGAAATAAAAACAAATCTTAAAACACCTTCTTTCTTCCCAGACTCAACTTCACTCCTGATTTTCTTTACCTCCTCCCCCTCAGTGGCACAAGGTGATGGGGAATGGGGTTTGCCATCCATCAATCCATCTTAGTTTCTAGGGAATGTATAATTAAATGTAGAATTGTTTCAAATTTAGAGAATATAAATCATAGAATCTTAGAGTGGTTTTGGTTGGAAGGTACCCATGGAGGTTACCTGACCTGAATCACTCAAAATATATTCAATTTTGAATTAGAAGTGTCTTCAAAATAAGGTAAATTTTGAATTGTAAGTATCTTCAAAGGGAGTGAAGGAGCAAATTCTTAACTATTTTGCTTTCTCTAATTTTCTATTTGTTTTATTGTTTTGGGTTTTTTTTTTTGTTCCTGAAACGAAAAGTAAAATATATACTCTATTTTTCTTTTTTTCTTTTTTTTTTTTTTTCTTCCCTTAAAGTTGTAATTTAAGTTCACAAGAATTACTTTAAAATGTAAAAGTCATTGTGTTTTGGGATCAAATTAGTTGTGAAATCAGAAATTACAATTTCTAATGCTCTTCTGTGTTTTTAGAAATAACATTTCTTAGCTTGTCATACTCAAAAGAAGAAAAATCCTAAAACTAGTCACAAATGAACCCTTGTCTCCATTCTATCTTGAATATGGAAAAAGAGTAACAGTATAAGTAACTGAAATGAATTTCAAAGATTAACAAGTAAAATGTGCAAAGAAAATGTTTATTCTTCAAATTATCTCATGTCTCTCCTAACAACATGACAAGCAGAAATGTATTCTTTTTAATGCAAATAACTTGACAGTTTGACAGTCAAAGAAACCAGTCATTCCTAATGAAGCCACTGATCAGTACCTCTTCTGCTTTTAGTACTCTGTAACTTTTGTCTGTAGTCGAAGAACATATTTCTAACTAAAAACCTTAATGAAGAGGAAATATTTATCCTCATGTGATCTAGGACAGTACCTTGCAATATGTCTTGAGGAAAACATAGAAAATTACTCCAACTGGGAGTGAATTTATGAGTCAAAGGATGTCAGATGACTTGTTTCTTACTTTGTCACATGATATCTCTGTCCTAAACAGAACATGATGAACAAATCCCAGCACTCCATTTTATCTACATGTATAAAAAGAGCAGTACTAATGCAGTAATAACTCTTTCTTATGGCATCATGTTGTTCCTAATATGGAGAGATCTTACAGGTAGTTATAGATGGGTTATCCTTCTATGCTCCTTGTCTCTGTGTAGGAGTACTCTCATGGTTATGATTGGACTTCTATTAGTCACTGTGATCACCAGTATGTAATGGTACACAAATCTAGAAAAGAATGTCAGTCCTGAAAAAAAGGACAACTTTTCTTAGAAACTTTACTGCTTTATATTCTGTAGAGGACAACTGTTCCTAGATAAATTGTGTTTGCACAGTGAGTGGCATATTCTTAAAAAGTATTTTGGTGCTTTTCTTGGTAAAAAAGATTGTGAGGAAGAGATTTTTCTTAGGAGTAAGACTGGGTTTCTCAGGAACTCAGTATTGATCATCTTTTGATTCATATTGATTCATCTAGTGATTCATATTTAACTCATCAATTTATTTTGATGACCATAGCCATTCTTGTGGGTCACTGCAAGACAGAGGAACTAAAATCATATTTAAATGTTGTGTTGTATGATAGAAAGGAACATTTAGTGGTACTAATAATTAAACACACATCACAGAATGCAGTGCTTGGCCTTCCAGCTACTTTCTTATATCAATAATGGGAAATATTTTCTTAGTTGTAAATAGAAGAAAACTAATTAATGTTAATTTGTTCATTTCATGTTGATGCAGTCAAACAGTTTTGGTACCAATTAACCATATTAAAAGAAAGTACTGAGATAAATTAAAGATTAGTCTATTAAAAAAACCCAAACAAACAAACAAAACAAAAAAATCCAAACAAGTAAACAAAAAAAACCCCAACATACAAAGCCCACAAAATTTTTATCTCAGTTTCTTATTGACTTTCTGGGTTTATCCTAATTTATTCTTAATTTTAACTGTGTTTGCAATTGCAAAATATCATCTGTAACAATTGTAAAGTTATAAGACAGGACTGCAGATGAATTTTCAAACTAAAGACACAGACTTCTATATCATCATCACCAGAGATTAAGAAAATGAGAGTAAATAAAAGGTGACATACTGTCAAAGTATCCAGATTATCCAGAAGGGCAAGCAGCCCTCTTATTAAGAGATGTTCCCTTAGGAGAAAGGGTCTGTGATTCAGTGATTACATTCAATATACTAAGGTCAAATTACTGTAATTGATAAATAAATGACCATAGTTTGAGATATAATGAGAATACTAGGCTGAAATAAAGAGCTGGAAGAGCAAGGATAGAATCTAAGTGAAGTCAAAGCAGAAGGAAGGAATATTATAGGTGTGTTTGCACAGGGGTAGCTGCCCTGACCAAGACTTATAGACATGACTTGTGAATTTTGGATGCTATTTATTTCTAGAAAATCATTAAAATTATCTTAACAGTTTCACCAATAAAAGTTTTACACTGTTAAGACAGCAGCTGAATCTGAACATCTTAAATCAGATTTAAGTTGATAGAGAAAGACATGTTATTATTCACAATATTTGTGAAAGAGGTTAATGTCCAATTTCCTGCAGGTTAATTTTTAAATATTTTTTCAGTTGTTGCTATGCTTCCCCACATACACTCTTATGTGACTGTCACATTTTATATATTAACTTATAAATGAATATCAAAATGAGCAAAAGGCTAATAAATAAATCTTTGCAGAAGCTGGCATTTACTTAGATGACATTGGTGTTAATTAGGAGATCTGGAACTAATCCAGAGCTAAGAGTGGAAAATTTCATTACTTTTCTTCTTCTTTCTTTTTTTTTTTTTTCCTTTTCTTTCCTTGTCTTTTGAGAGCTGACAGTGTATAGTAGTGACTCATAGATCAGGAAGACTTATGTTCTTTTCAAGTAGGTAAAAAAAACAAAATTATAACAAAGGTAGCTTGTGAATACTATTAATGTGAACACTGTTGAAGCAAGCTAGGAGCATGCAAGCATATGTAACTGACTTTACAATTGCATTCAAACACTCTACACTTTGACTCCACCATTCTACTAAAAATTCTCATAGGTCATTGCACTGTCACTGGTGAAGAGGATGTCCCAAAGGAAAAAAATGTCAGGCACTAAACAATATTCATTCTGATGTCATCAATCTGTTTTATGCTCTGTAATTTCATCCTTACAATGTCACCACTCTTGGTTTATGTTTCTTGAATTTGTCAAAGACAAGGATACAGCTACTGAAGAAAAGCTGAAACTGAATCTTTCTCCAGCACACATAATCTCCTCTGCTGCTCAGGGAAAAAAAAATCTCTTATGCTGGAGATTTTTATTTGATGTTTTCCATTTGCAGGTTATTTTCATTTTGCTCTGTAGTTTTTTCATGTCTCAGTTAAAGTTGTGGTCATGTTCTTACATATGTAATCCTTTATTCCTCCATGGGATAGGGTTGTATTTTTTTCAATTATTAAGGACTTGCTTCATTTTATATGAAGAGGGAGATGTATTCTATTGCAAGACAATACTGAAGATGTGACATTACAATAATGTACAATAATGTACAATAATTTCTCCTTTGTATTCTAAGATCTAAGGTGTTACTGAGGGAATATGATGCATACCATCTCCATTCTTAAAAGTCCAAAGGAGACATGGGGGAAGCAATAGAGGAATGAAGAACAATACAGAAGTGGATTCAGATTTCTCTTTTATCTCACAAAGATTACATGGGGCTAGGGAAACAAAGTGTGAAAATAAATCTGTTCATACCTTATGGTGATCCTGAAAATAAATCTCTAGGTACATAGAGATTTCCAGTGCAAAATGGAAGCAATGTCTACTAGCTTATGCTTTCACCAGAGAGAAATATATTTCTCCCTCTTGCTCTACAATTCAGAAAAATCCAATTAACTCTTCAGATACTACAAAGAAAAAATGCAGGAACATATTTTGAAGTATTTCACTGTTGAAATCACAACTTACTTTTTTCCATCAGTTCTACATACAAATTACTTTCAGTAATCCACTAAGGCCCAAGGAAATCTAAGAAGAGACAGCACAATAGTCTCTGCTGGCTTCTCTTCCTAACCACTGATTTATCTTTCTTTTTAATATACAACATTCATTATATATTGTTTAAATTACCAGCTACATTTAGAGTAGGGAGACAGTTTTATGTAGCACCATTCTGAGATCAGAGCATCTCTCAAAATGCTGTAGAAAGTAATGAGGTTAAATGGTGACCACGCTGTGATCCTGAAGTACCATAAAAACCGTTATGCATGCAACAGTGGAGGAGTAAAGACACATGCTTGTCTTCAAATCTGGTGACTTAGTTTAAATTCTGTGCTGAGTGGTCAAAGCATTGCAGTACCCATGCTTGAAAAAGAGACAGAGTTAACTTTCTTCACAGACAATCTTGCCCTTTTGCAAGATGATCAGAAAAGCTTCAATTTCTGTTCTGGAAAAAAAAAAAAAACAGTAAAAAATTACACTGTTGTTGCAATCTGTGCTGGTAGATTACTTGTAGTTGGAATGACTAACAGCAGGATGATCACTGGGTATATGTCATAGCCTTGGTGAGGTCTGTCTATTTTATTTTCTTGGTTTTATTTCACTCCCCGAAATATCATGGCCAGAATAACTGAATTTGGTTAATTGCGGTGGGCCAGAAACATATCTGTTGCTGTTTGCTTTCTTCATTCTTTAGACATAGTCATGTGAAACAGCATAGGAGTAATCTAGGAAGAAGTGCATGTATCCAGTTTTACTTTGCATGCTCAAGGCATTTAAACTGGATCAAATTATCCGACTCATCCTCCACTATGGCCTTGCAATAGAGGATGCAGACCTGAGATGAGCTTGTAAAATAATAATACAGTTTGTGTTTGTGTGTGGGATGATCAAAATAAATAGATATTGTTTTCTTCTTAGATGATTTTGTGATGAAAAATATCAGATTTAATATGAAATTCTGATCTATGTGACACTCACATAAACTCGAGGCTATTCCACAGAAGCCATTAAACTTTACATAGAGTCAGAATTCTGAGATCATAGTTTGGCTTGTCTTTTTTTTTTTCCTAGTCCAAAATTTGTGTAACATATTTCATTGATTTACACAAGATATTTTGGACTTTCTCATTCAATATAAAATAGAACATCTTAGATATTTTTAGTGGAAGATTGGCATGAGAAAGCAATCTATTAATCATTTTCTTATGGCCCCCGTACTAGATGATGCTTACTAGCAGAGAGCTGAATGGGAGACCTGCCAAAATTCTTAATCTGTGCTTGATCTGGGCTATCCTGCTCTATACAGTCAGATCTCATACCAGCTATGTGTTCCCTAGATAACTTATTTCCTTCCACATTTTTTGGAGCAACTGGTTGCAGTCATGGAAAACAAATTTAGGCCTAATCAGGTGTCTGTATGAAGTCAACCACAGAAATGGCTCTAACAAACTTGTGGATATCTCATGAGTATAGATCAGGTCCAGTGCCAAGTATGATGGACAACATTCAGGCATAAAGTAGCACTAGATTGCCTAGGCAATGTCTGAGACATTGGACTTGCTTATTCATCCATACTTATATATGCATGAATGATTTCCCTCTCTGTGCCTGGATTTGAATATTTAAAATCTGGCAACCATGGTAAGTAGTTTCATTTATTGATTATCTCACATGTTTCCATGTAGAAGAGACCCAGGGGGGTGGTAAAGAGGATGAAAAAGGCCTGCTAATAGAAAGGCAGAAAAAATTGTTGACAATTTTCTACCAAGAAAAATTTGCTTTGAAACTCTATTTTAATTTCAGTTTTCCTACTAAACCAAATATTTAGTTGCTTTTGGGTTTTGTTGTGGAAATAAAATTGCTGAATAATAAAAAGAAGTTTAAGCTTTGCATTGTGTCTGGCATGACTAATAACTTGTTCAGAAAGAATAGGATACATACCATGACATTAAAAAAAAAAAAAAATAAAAGACTTCACACAGTTATTATATGGAAAAAGGTTTGTCCACAGGAATAATACTGGATTTAGACAGGAAATTTTACTGATTTATGAATAGAAACACAGATTATTCCTTCTAATTCCAAAAGAGATGGACTGGGTTTGTCATCCACCTCTCTTGGTTTTTTGCTCTCCATTTTCTTTTCCTCTTCCTCTTCAGCCCTTGATTGTTGTGTGTCTGGATAAAAAAAAATATAACTACATAAAGTAATACTGTTTTGAGAGGAACTCAAAGGATTTAAATATTTTAATTTGGAAAAGAAATGTTGTTAATATTTTTCCTTTTTCTTGTGTGATATTCCCATCAACATGCAGCATGTTGAAAATCAGAACCTTGTTGGTTTGTTGGTAGATTACACCTTTTGTCTTCCCATTTGATCCGTATGTCAAGTCTGTGAGTTGTTCCTTAGTTTTGAAGATGAAGTAACCCAACTCCATTGAAAACAATGACAACTTCTGTTTAATGTGGAAAAATTCACACAGTAAATCAGAAAATATAATAATCTCTTACATATTAAGCAAGGTCTTAGCCTGTTATTAATGTATTTCTTTAGTATTGTTTTTGTTGATCTTTATTTATGCAGTCCTTTGTGGGAACAGTATGAATCCAACTGACTAATATTTTTTCCTTTATTTTTCCTTGAACTTGTTTTCCTGTCTTTATTCATCTGTTTGTCTACTGGTTTTAGCTCCGAATAAGCTTTGAGATCTATCATTTATTTAGCACTATTGACACAGCTTTTCCTAGCAGTTTAAATAAAGAAGGCAGGTGGTAATGTCTCCAGAATTTACACTTCTTTTTCAGCCATTCCTGCTGTTCCTGTGATAACAGATTTGGGGTAATCCATATTAAAGACTCAGTTATTTGCAATGTGGAAAGTGAAAGAAAAAAAAAGAAAAGAGACCATACATAAACCTTGAAGATAAATAGGAGTATGTTGGCTTTTGGTTTATGCCCACTACCACTGGCATGAATGCTGTGAAATCTCTGTTAGCATCAAAGTTTGTGATATGCAACAGTCTGTATGAGAGACAGGAAAATATGAAGGTTAATTCACGTTTTCTATTCTCTTGCAGAGCACACATTTAATATTTCAGCATCCAACTCTACTTGAAGCAGGTGGCTGACATTTTTGTATTACCATTCTTATACCATTGTTAATATTTTGGGCAATATAATCCAACCTGCTTCACAAGACTATGATAACTGAAATCTATTTTGTGGCATTCAGGAATGCATCTAGACTCTGGAATGCAAATGTTTATAGGTCAGCTGAAAGCCATTAAGAGAGTTGTTAGATAAATCTTCTAAAAGTTTTTAAATTTATTTTCAATATGAGCAAATCTTAATTAGTGGGACTATTTTCCTGTTTAGGAACACTTCCCACATCAATAACTGAAAAAGAATGCATTTTCCTACAGACAATTTCAGTCCAAGAGGTTCAGTAATATTCTGGAAGGAAATTTGAAACACAAAGTAATTCTGCTTTCACAAAGAATGGTGACCTTTTCTTAAGAAATAAAGGCAGTATTTGAAATCCAGAGATAACATTGCTAAGCCACTCTTCATCATCTTTGAAAAGTCATAAACAACAGGAGAGGTGCCTGAGAACTGGAAGAAAGCCAATGTCACTCCAGTCTTCAAAAGCAGCAAAGAGGTCTCTGGAAATTACAGACCAGTTACCCTCATGTCAGTAGATGAGAGCGGACCAGTGCCTGTTATATACCTTAACTTCAGCAAGGTTTTTGACACCATCTCCCATAATATCCTCATTAAGCTTTGGAAATATGGGTTAGATGAGTTGACAGTGAGGTGGATTAAGAACAGGCTGAACAACAAATCTCAGAGGGTTATCGTTAGTGACGCAGAGTCTAGTTGGACGCCTGTAACTAGCAGTATTCCCCGGAACTCATTGATGGGTCTGGTCTTGTTCAACAGTTATTTCCTGGATGAAGGGATCAAATGGACCTTCAGCAAGGTTGCTGATGATACAAAACTAAGAGGAGTGGCTGATACACTAGAAGGCTGTGCTGCCATCCATCAAGGCCGAGACAGTCTGGAGAGTTAGGCAGAGGGGAACCTCCTGAAGTTCAACAAAGGGAAGGATAGGTTCCTGCACCTGGGGAGGATTAACACCATACACCAGTACAGGTGAGGGGTTGACCTATTGGAAAGTAACTCCATGGGAAAGGACCAGGGAATTCAACTTGATGATCTTAGAAGGCTTTTCCAACTTTAATGACACTATGATTCTATGAAACAGCAGTGTACTCTCATGGCAAATGATATCCTGGGATACATTAATAAGAGTGTCCAGCAGGTCAAGGGAGGTTCTCCTCCCCCTCTACTCTGACCTAGTGAGGCCATATCTGGAGTACTGTGTCCAGTTCAAGACAGAGAACTACTGGAAAGAATCCAGCAAAGGCTATGAAGATGGTGAAGGGACTGGAGCATCTCTCTGATGAGGAAAGGCTGAGAGACCTGGGTCTGTTAAGCCTGGAGATGTGAGGACTGAGAGGGGATCTTATTGATGTTTATCAATATCTAAAAGATGGGTGTCAAGTGGATGGGGCCAGTCTCTTTTCAGTGGTACCCAGTCACAGGACAAGGGTTGAAGGACATAAACTGGAAGACAGGAAGTTCCATCTGAACATAAGGAAAAACTTCTTTCCTGTGGTGGTGCCAGAGTCCTGGAACAGGCTGCCCAGAGAGGTTGTGAAGTCTCCTTCTCTGGTGGCTTTCAAAACCCGCCTGGAAGAGACCCTGGGCAACCTGCTCTAGGTGAATCTACTTTAGCAGGGCGTAGAACTAGATGATCTCCAGAGGTCCCTTCCAACTATTACTATTCTATGATTTTGTGATTTGAAACTGAAAATCTGCTGAATTTTGAAAAAGTTTTGTGTTGGACAGAGGCTTAGGGTCAGACCAGCTGTATTAGATGGTTGAATTTATTTCCACCTTCAGTGATGGATTTCCACTGTAATATATCTAGGCTGGACACTGGCTATGGGATGGAGGGGAGAGAGAATGCTCCCAAGGTCAAAATGTTTTCTGACCTTCACTTGGAGGTGAAGATCAGAGTAACTGCCCCCTCTTATGTTCTTAAACCATAAATTTCTGCAGCCTGATTGTGGAGATTTCAGCACAGTTACCATTTAGAAAAATCAGGAAGAAATCTCACAAAAGCATTGCATAGCTGAATTTATTTCCTCCTCTTCCTGTCTTGTTTTGGAGTTGGGCTCCATATGTTTCCCCCATTAATATTTTTATTTTGATATACAATTACTTTTGAAAATGCTAATTTCTAAAATGAGAGAGATCACATCATATTTCAAAGCCTTTACTATGACATTAAACCTTTGAACTACTGTTGAGAAAATTATTTCCCTAAGGCTATAAGTCTGAGAGGTTATTAAAAATTTAATTTAAAAAATGTCACTTGGAATCAAAAATGATAAAATATAAACACCACTTAAAACATTGATTGCCTAATCTTGTAAATCTCATTGCTACTTATTTTTATATAAAGTAGAAATTCCTATTAAAAAATACAGAACCTTAAATTTCATAGCAGGATTTCAGAAGAATCATGACGATGTTGGCTACTATATCTTTTATGTAGGTTGAAGCTGCACAACTGTTATATTGGTGGCAACTACATGGATTGAGTTTTAAAATTCAGTTCTTTTAAGACAGTTGTAAAAAAAAAAGCATACTTCACCTTTAGGGCATGAACCCTAAAGAGGTCATAAGTGGAAATAGCTGAAAAATTGTGAAAAGGTGATTTAGGTGTTTAGGTTAGATGATTCTAGGTAAGAATAATAAATTACACCAGTACAGACTGGGAAGTGATCTGCTGGAGAGCAGTCTTGTGGAGAAAGACTTGGGAGTCCTGGTGGACAACAAGTTCTCCATGGAGCAGCAATGTGCCCTTGTGGCCAAGAGGGCCAATGGTATCCTAGGGTGTTATCAAGAAGAGCGTGTCCAGCAGATCGAAGGAGGTTCTCCTCCCCCTCTACTCTGCACTGGTGAGACCTCACCTGGAGTATTGTGTCCAGTTCTGGGCTCCCCAGTTCAAGAGAGACAGGGATCTGCTTGAGAGAGTCCAATGGAGGGCTACAAGGATGATTAAGGGACTGGAGCACATGCCTCATGAGGAGAGGCTGAGACACCTGGGGCTCTTTAGTCTGGAAAAGAGAAGACTGAGAGGGGATTTGATAGATGTTTATAAATATATGAGGGCTAAGTGTCAAGAAGAAAGGGACAGCCTCTTCCCACTTGTGCCTTGTGATAGGACTAGGGGGAATGGATATAAGCTGGAGCACAAGAAGTTCCACCTTAACATGAGGAGGAACTTCTTTACAGTAAGGGTCACAGAGCACTGGAACAGGCTGCCCAGAGAGGTTGTGGAGTCTTCTTCTCTGGAGATTTTCAAAACTCGCCTGGATGCGTTCCTGAGTGGCCTGTGTTAGGGTAGATTAGGTTGTAGGGTAGATTAGGTTGTAGGGTAGATTAG
>JANVCC010000011.1:4111428-4215033 GCA_025345505.1 Todiramphus chloris collaris | reverse complement strand
TAGGGTAGATTAGGTTGTAGGGTAGATTAGGTTGTAGGGTAGATTAGGTTGTTGGGTAGCTTATATGATCCTGCCCTGGCAGGGGGGTTGAACTCGAAGATCTCCAAGGTCCCTTTCAACCCCTAACACTCTGTGATTCTGTGATTCTGTGATCCCAGGATTAATTTGATTGAGATATTCATGTTAGGAGTATAGTCTCCCTCGATTTACCTCCAGAGGACAACTTTTCAGTCATTATATGATGGATTTTCCCACTCTCCCTCATTTTAGAAGGAAGTCTAAAAAAGGCTCCTAGCTTTTAGACTGCTAAATTCTTCAACTCACTGGAGCATTTCAAGTATGTGTGACAAAATTCTATCCTCTAAAACCATTCCACCAGGGCTTTTCAATAATGTTCTTAATCATATAATTAATGTCTCCTCTGTTTTCAGCCATTTACTTTTATGAATGTCTCCTTTGGTTTATGGCCTTTAGTTTAGTGTGGCTTTCAGGGGCATTACTCAAAAAAATCCCTTATTCACTCTAGAGTCATTCTTGTTCCTCTTAACTTCTTAATGTACCAATTGCGTAGATTAAAAAAAAAAAATTGTTGACCTGTCCAAAACCCAATATCCTCAGACATCCTAAATGTGAGGTATGTCTTCTCATGTCTCTTTTTCTCTCCTTCTTTCTTCCTAATAATTTTTCCTATAATAACTAGTATTTACAGTGTGCTATACTGTGTGCTGAGTGGTTTAATGCTATAGAGTTGTCTCTACAGAGCATGGGCAAGCCTCAAGTGTTCTGTCTCTGGACTGTAGCTTTGTTGGGTAGAAGTGCCCTCCAAAAGGCAGCTGGAGCATTTAGATTGCCCAAAAAAAGACTTTTGAGTTTACTACATACTTTCTGCTTGTGCGTTTACTTCTGTCTTTGTTAGCAACCTCATAATAAATTATAAGTTATTGTATGTATTTAATCAAAACTTATCATTCTTCCGTTTAAAAATCCTTTTACTGTGACGGAGAGAAAATGTATGTTATTTGATGCATAATGTGGCATTTTGTATATGTTTAGACATTTTTTCTTTCTGTATTGGGGTTTGCATAATTAGTGGTCCAGCAAATTACAAGGCTTCATGAAAAGAGACTATAATTTTTCTAGATTTATATTTCATATCTTGTGATTTTATTTTTTTTTTTGTGTGAAAAAATGTAAACAAGGAAGATCTTTATAAACAACTACCAATGTTAAAAATACATTTTCATTTCTCCAGGATTACATGGCTACTCTGAATATTTAGATGGAAAAGCAGAGCTAAGGTTTATCACTGTCCATTAAATAAATTTAATGTAGTGTTGGTGTCTGAATACTTTAGGTAACATTAGCAAAGGCCTGAATTTGTATCATGGACATGTGCAGTTAATTTTGTTGTCTGGAGTCATATATAAGTTTTTTCCTTATTTTTTGTATGTGTTTCTATAAGTTACAAGTTTTTGCCTGATCCACATGGAGCACAGATTCCTTAGGGAAACCTCTGAAATTATTACTATATTTTGTAACTGCATTACTTTATATAACTTTACTAGTTCACAAGGATAAATATAGAGAGCTGTACAATGTGTGCCATGCATAAATGGTAAGTTACAGTAACTCTGGCTTTTCCAAATGTTTGATATGCCACTTGAAATGAATTCTCTCATTATGCTTAAACATGCCAACTTGTCATAATATAAAGGCCAACTTTGAAATTGCATGAGTACATTAGACTGACATTATTTTACTGTTGTGGTTTTGCCAATTAGTCTGTGTAAATATCACCTTCTTGAGAGACTAGAAGAATGAGAAATGAACTCATGGATCTATCTCTCATGAAACACAAAAACCTCACATAAATAAACACCTCTTTTAGAAGATAGGAACAGTCCTGAGAGTAATGATTCTTTGTGCATTTTGAAACCCTGTCATTTTAGGTCTTAAATTACTTTTATGAACTGATATCATAACAGAGACTATGTAGATACTACTTCATGTTTCAAAATTACACTCCAGGAGCTGAAGTTCATTTAAAACAGTTTTCTGCACTGAAAATCAATGAGATAACCTTGTAAACAATGAGTAAGCACAGCTTCAGGGTCAGCATCTTGATGCTCCAAATGAGCATGAAACAACACATTTGGAAGACACTAAATATTTACTAGGATACTGTCCTCATGAGGAAATGTTTGAAAACTGACATTGTAACTATTAGAAGCCATTGCATTTTCATGCAGTATTTTCTCCCTGAAACCTTGGTCCTGAGTCCTGTCTTCATCCCATTTCTTCTTGTGTTATAGAGGTTAATCTCTTTGATGGGAAGGATTGCTTCATTTAACAGATTTGCACGTATTTACAGTGCAGATGTCCACAGCTGGGCTAGATAATTCAGTCTTCTTGCATCATCTGTGGAGATGAAGTTCATCTTTATGTCCCTATTTCTTTCATTTAGTCCAAGAAGATACAGGATGACTAGTTCAGAGATAAAGATCTACCTCAGAAGACAACTTTGTCACAAAATCTCATACTATCTTTTTCCCCCTAAACCTTCATGTTGAATCACCCTGTTTATTTAGACTAGCAAAACTAAGTCTGAAAAGGACCCTCACAGATATCTGATTTGATCCATTCACTAAGATGCTTAAATGTTGTACCCAAGCTGTTCTGAAGTAAGACTATACATTAGAGGTAGATTATATCTTCTTGAAAGATATCCTTTTATTAACTTTATTAAACAGGGAGTCCTAGGTACTATTCACACTTGTTAGAAAATGTGAACCCTGTCTCTCATATGCATGTGTTTAACTTCATTTTCCAACTGGTAGATTTCACCAATGTTTTCTCCTTCTTGAAGTAAAGAATAATCAGCTGTCAGAAATCTCTTCACTATACATATTTCTTATCAGATCACAGACTGATAGCTGGAGTTTAATTATTACATAGTCATAGGAGTTTAATTACTTATTATAAGGTCTGTCCATCAGTCTATTGGGGAGTGTTATGTGGTTTACTTTGTGGCTTGTTTTTTTTCTCTCAATCTTTTTTGAATATTTATCTTTCTTTTTTGAGTGTACATAGCAGAATCTAAGAAATAATATACCAGAGGCTACAACTTTTTTGTTTGAAGTCACTAGATAGGAGAATATTGGGATCTTGCTTATCTTGAGAATGTAGCAAATATTAATTTTTCATAAATGATCAATTTTTAACGTGTCTCAGAAATGTGCTATATTGAAATAAGCCCCACTTATCAAGCTTTCTTTTCTTGTTCATCTACCAATTTTAGCAACTGTTATTTTGTATTTTGTTACACATAATTTCTAAATTTAATGACTAACACTAGGCTGAGGCAAAACGTCTGAGATATCCCATTTAAAACACTCTCACAGGCTGATCATTCTCCATTCTAGGTGACATTCTGAAATCTAGTGATATGTTCCTTTTGATTTTATATTTTGCCTTTTCTGTTCTTTTATTTTATATTAGGCTTTATTTGAACATCCTGTGGGATTCTATCCAGTATTTCTGTATCAACCACACTTCTGATCTTGTAAAAACCAATATTATGTGACAGTATGTAACATCCATAAAACTACTTATGTCACTTTGATTTCATTATTGATATGAGCTCTTGTGGTTGGTAACCCACACCATTTCATGTGATTTTGGTTGAGATTGAATTAGAACTAGATGGACTAATTAATCATTATTTATCTTTTCTTAGATACTACCACAATACCAGTTTATTTCTAGTCCTCTTGGTTCTTTTTCCATTACCTGTTAAAAATCAGGATATATAGATTCAGAGAGTTCTATTTGTCACAAATTTGATGGTTCTTAAATTGAGACATTTAGATTGTTTAACTTAAAAATGTTCTGTCTAATAGCTCTCCTGATTACTAGTGAGGAAAAAAAAAAAATCTTTTTAAAATAAAAACATATACTCTGATCCTCTTTAAGGCTGAATTTAAAAAAAACCATGTTGACAGACATGTTTCTTGCTTGGAAATTTTATTGCTCACTCTGAAATATGTGTGAAAGTTTGAATGCTTGCTGTAGGAAGAATAAATGAACATTTGATTCATTGTCTGTCTATCATACCTATTTTAATTAATGTCATGTCACGGTTTAGGGTCAGGGCAGCCCCTTAGACCTATAACAGATGCTCTCTGTTATGCTCCCTCTCTCCCCAGAGGGGAAAGAGAAAGGGAATAAGGGAGAGAGACTTACCGATTAGAAAAGGAAACAAAAGCAGCTTTAATGAAAATGAAATTAATAATTATAAAAATGGAATATATACAAATATATACAAAACCAGTATCGAACCCGACCCCCCTGACGGTAATTACATCACCATCACCACTGATGTTGTGCAGGCACTGGGGGAGTCCCAGACTGGGCCCCGCAGCAGACGGGAGCTGTGTTCGGGAGCTGGATTCTGGTACCAGGTTCAGGAACACACAGACTGGGTCAAAGGCAGAATGGACAGAGTCCTCCTTGAGTGCTCCGAGGAAGGAACCAAAAGAGGACCCGAGCCAAGCCAAGCAAAAGCTGGCAAAGCAGGCCAAGAGGGAAGAGAAAAGCTCAGAGACCCTTCGGATCCCACAGCTCTAAACCAAATATGATGTATATGGGATGGAATACCTCGTTGGTCAGTTTAGAGTCACCCGTCCTGTCCGCTCCTCCCAGAAGGTGCAGCCTTTCACTTTCTGCACCCCCCAATGTGGTACACAAGACCCAGCAGTGGCCTTGGTCTGCATACCAATCCTTGGTGGTAACTCTAAATATGAGGTGTTATCACTGCTAGAAGCAGACACTGTCTGTGAGAACAGGCTGCTAACTTCAGACAGTGCAGTTAATTAAAAGAACCAAGATGAAAAGTAAAATTACTGAACAGAATTAATTCTGTTTTCACTCAAACCAGGACAGGCATTCATACTAAAATTATATAACCATGGAATCATAGTATGGTTTGAGTTGGAAGTGACCTTTCAATTTCATCCAGTCCAACCCCTCTTCAGTGAGCAGGGACATCTGCAACTACACCAGGTTGCTCAGAGGCCTGTCAAACCTGACTTTGTCTCCAGGGCTGTAACATCCACCATTTTTCTGGGCATTCTGTGCCTGTGTTTCATTTCAAAATGATTAAAAGGCTAGAATTTGATCATGAAAACTGATTCAGAGTTTACAGACACCAAAGGAAAGACTCTTATTGACAAGTGTGGACTCCAGAAAAAGAAAAACATTCTCTCTCACTGTTTTAAGTCTCAGGGCAAGGCCACATGAAACAGAGTAAGATTTCTCTCTATTAGTCTCATTCCCTCCCATCCCTCCCAGGAGAGAATAAAAAGGGGAATAAGGAAAAAATCCTCACCCAAGACTGGAAGACTATAACAAGGTTAATATCTAACAGGAGACAAACAGAAAAAGGAATATTAAGGGCAGAAGGATACAGAACCATATACAAAACCCACTCTGGGATAGAGATAGATCATGCAGCACATGTGGAGTCAGCCCCAGCCCTGCTGAGATGTCCTTGAAGCTCCTAGATCCTGGGAAGAAAGAGCCCACTGAACTCCCTGTCTCCATATTATATGGAGTGTGTCAGGGAAGGGGAGGGAATAACAGCTGTCCTCTGACTCCTCAGAGTCCTAAGGTTACCACCTGTCCCCCCCACTAAGTCTTCACCCTTAAACAGCAACGGCATTGGGGATTTACAAGATCTGTGGAATGATCAGCACTAGTCTGAGATATAGCAACAGGTGAAGAGATAAAAATAATACGCAGAGCAGTAAAACTGTAAACTCTGAGAAACAAGTCTAATTATGTGGAATTTTAATATCCTGTGAAGTTTAATTTGATGAGTGGGAGATTACCTGCAATGCATCATTTGCTGCTGAATTCTCTGTCTTACTCTATTTGGACATCTGGGAGAAGTAAAGGAGAAAAGATGGGTGACACTTGAACTGTATCTGTAGAAGCAAAATAGTATTCTTATCTTCTTTTCTAATCTGTAAACTATGCTTTAAATAGAAATTAATTTACCTCATGGAAGCAGCAGTACAGAGAAAGATATCTATTTTATTAGCTCAAGAACTACAGCTCATTACTGAGATCCTTTTTTTTTTAATTAAAGCTAATGACATTTATGGTCAGTGATAGTGTTAAGAGTTTTATGTCCTGAAGGCTAAACAGGTAATCCCAGGGGTTAGATAACTCACTAAAGAGTTGACCTCTTGCCTACACATCCTGGGAGTAATCAGATTCTGTAAAAGAAGGTCTTCTGCAAAGAAGCAGTGTCAGAAACTAAAATTCATACCAGGGTTCCCCACTTCTGCAGCAGAATTTCAGTTTCTATTTTATTTATCAATTCTCAAAATTTCAGTTTCTATTTTATCAAGAAGAAAAAAATTTTTAACTAATTTAAGAAGATTTATGCCAGTGTAATGCCATCTTGCTGAGTCTGCAGTGAGCTTGGAATTTTATCTCCTGGAGGTATAAATACTGCAGAGACCATTCCAGAAGTAGTGGGAGAAAAAGGTTATTTTTCTTCCAACACATTTCTATTGACTTGCTGTAATATACAAGCTATCTTCATCATCATGTGCAAACACGGAATAAAATTTATTTCCTTCCTCAAACTTTCCATTGCTCCACTAGGGAAGAGTTTAACTCAGCATTAACTAAAATGAGGACACCTTCAACTCTTTCCAAACTTTACTGTCAGTTATGTTATCAAGTTCTTATGGGCATCCCAACACTATATGTGTGAGTGCAGAGCAGGGAACCCTGAGTTAGTGTTGCTCTTACCCAGTGCATCCATCCAAAGCACTTCACACTGTGTGGAAGGTGTGTCAGGTCTGGAAGTTATATTTGTCTGTCATTAAGCTTATTGGTCTTTGTGGCTCATTCTCTTCCTTTCTAGCACTAGTGGACATAGAGCCAGCTTTGGCATCCTAGCCTCCACATGGCATTCATAGTCCTTTGGTGTTTGAGGAGATACCTAACCTCAGGATCACTGGGACATTTTCCTGTTAAAGATTTATATCAAAATGACATTAAATATTTTTGGGTTTTTTGTTTGATTTTTTTTTTTTCCTCTATGGAAACACGCTATGTGAAATTTTTTTAACTCCAGTCATTCACTGTTTTCACACCCTGCAGCTATTTTAATCAAAATGCCCTAGAGAAACATTTGCACCAAAAAGAAAAAAACCTATTTATTTGTGGTTTCCATATTTTTTTCCAGAAGTATTTCTTTGCTAGCCTGCCTTAAAAGTCTCTTATTCATCTCATTCAATTACTATATATAAATTGCAGCTCTGATGAAGCCTTGCAAACTAGTTAATGTTTTTTCAGCTCTTTGAGATCTTATGGTGGGAAGTATTGTACATGAGAGCAGCACTGCCTGTTAGACATAGTTTAAGAGATGTGGAAGTGAGAAAAGAAAAATGCAATTGGAACATCTAGTGACTTGTACATACCAGGAAAATTATTAGCCTATGAATTCTTCCTTCCAGGGAATTCTCATTGTTGCAAAATATTTCAAACTAGACTGAGCAGTGTTTGGAGCAATCTCTCACTGGAAACAGGATTATTTATGCAATGGAATATGTAGTTATCAAATAAGACTAGGAAACAGCACCTTGTAACCTATGTGTCAGTGATTTTGTACTGCTCACCACAGTTAAACCACAACAACATTAAACTAGCAGAAGACTTGAGTGATGCTTCGTTGCTGCCTCCCTATGCTTCCAATAAAAACACCATGGAAAAACAAAGTGTGTCCAAATGGCAAAGGAGGCCAATGGCATCCTGGGTTGGATTAGAAATAGTGTGATCAGCAGAAGTAGGGAAGTGATTGTCCCCCTGTACTCAGCACTGGTGAGGCCTCACCTTGAGTACTGTGTCCAGTTTTGGACACTTCAGTACAAGAGAGATATTGAGATGCTGGAGTGAGTGCAGAGGAGGGCAACAAAGATGGTCAAGGAACTGGAAAATAGATGATATGAGGATTGTTTGAAGGAGATGGGCTTGTTTAGCTTGAGGAAGAGGAGGCTGAGGGGATACCTCATCATTCTCTACAACTACCTGAAAGGACATTGTAGAGAGTCTGGTGCTGGTCTCTTCTTTCAGGTAATTAGGCATAGAACCAGAGGGAACAGCCTCAAACTGAAACAAGGTAGGTTTAGACTAGACATTAGGAAAAAATTCTTCATGGAAAGGGTAGTGAAATATTGGAATGGGCTGCCCAGGGAGGTGGTTGAGTCACCATCCCTGGATGTGTTTAAACATCGCTTGGATGTGGTGTTGAGGGACATGGTCTAGGGATGAACTTGTAGAGTAGGGATAATGGTTGGACTCGATGATCCCAAGGGTCTTTTCCAACCTGAGTGATTCTGTGATTCTGTGATTCTGTGATTCTGTGACTATAGACATGCCCACAGCCTCTCTATTTTAAAATGCCTGGAGATCTCTGGCTGCTATCAGAGTAGTAAGAGAAGGTTTATATTTGTAATTTTTTCAGCATTCTACTGGCACAGTAAAGGCATTGAGACTTCCAGTATTAATCCTGAAAGTAATGCAGTTTTACATACTGTTTATTTCCTCATACAGAGATCTGAAAACACCTTTAGGATGGTGTTCATTGCCTAGAGGGACACAAAAATTGGCTATGAAACACAGAAATCTTGCTACCTCCTCATTAAGATTGACAACCATCAAATTATATGCCTATCAATCATGGGATTATTCTTGGAAGCTTGTGACATTTGATCCTTCTGCTCTTTTTCAGTAAAAAAAAGGTTTTGACGTAGATTGTGACCTGATTCATTTTTCTTTCTTTCCTCGTTGTTCTTTCTGTCTTTCTCCCACTCCTCCTCCTAAGGTAGATAAAATTACTTTAATAGAACTGAGTTTTCACAGTGTATCAGTAAAACAATCTCAAGTTGCAACTCAGAAATGGAAACAAATAAAAACATCTCAAATACTGAAAAAACAAAAAGGAGCACAGATGACAACAGGAGTAGCTTCCCAAAGCTGCTTTAAATATGAACATTCTTCATGTTAGAGAGATTAACTGAGTGAATCTTCCCTATTTCTTGATAAAGGAAAGACAAGAAAAAAAGGATATTTGAATAAATCAGTCATACAGGTTATTTAAATTTTAAATTGCAGAAGAAACCATATTGTAGGTGAAATCAGGCTAACTCAGTTTTCTTTCCACCAAGACTGCCAGTGAGCAACACCAGCAGTACAGCATGGTGTGCAAGTTTGTCTAAACAATAACTGTCCACTCTGTGTACAAGTGACTGAGCAGCTCAAGAGACGGTGATAACTCTGAACCCTGGATCATTCCCAGTCCCCCTTGGGTTCAAACTAGAAACTCTATGCCCAGGATTTTTGCAGTTTTCAAAAGGAACATGCAAACAGTTAAAAGAGTTTGAATATGCCATATGAATCTCATTTTCTTGTTAAAGTGGAAAAACTCTGATACATCTTTTAAAAGCTCAGAGTTTTAGTATTACTTTTATGAGAAGCAGTATGACTTTACCAAGGTTGAAGAGGTAAATTTAAACAAAACATTCTATAAGCTGTCCACGCAATTTATGAGTTGTCCACCTGGCAGGGTTTTACCAAAGCAGGGTTACCACAATGTGCACTTTCAACTACAGGGACAAAAGTATTTTCAGTATCTAAGGAGGGTGAAAACTAAAAGAAAGCATTAGCTTTATCTTGGGCCCCTCTGGTGTTACAGCTCCACAAATTCACATTAATCTTGTAGTCAATTTGTCCATTTGGAACTTTTGAATTGTAAACTGACTTTTGGCTTACACTCAATATTAAATGAGAAATCAAATGTCCAAATTCCAAATTAACCCCTCAAACAAATCTACTGTTCTCCATCCTGTCTATGGACAGTGAAAATTTGTCAGAGATAAATTGTGATGAAAACCCTTGGGATCTCTGCCCTAAAAATGTATGGAAAAATATTCTTCCCTAAGTGTGTATATTTAGACATGCTGCTCTGTTGCCTGTATTAAAGCTTCTTGTTAAGTAGGCAGAAGCAATCAGAGTCTTGAGAGAACTGACTGATTAAGAGTTTTACCATTTATATACTATAATTATATGTAAGATATCATGTCAGAATTTACCTTGAACATAGGAGAAGGATCATGATTTTGTAAATGGGTAATAAGGCAATAAGCCCTGTAATGTGTTGATTTGCTAGATTAGAAATGTGCATAGAGTGCATAATAAGGATGTTTTAGCATCAAATATTCTTATAAGATGGCTATGAAATCAAGCTGTGCTGACACCAAACATTTTTAGATACTTGCAAGGCCAAACTCTGATAATGATGCTTGTTGACCCTCAAATCCTCATTAATGTTCATGTGACATAAATGTAATGCTTAGCCAGTAGAATATGATAATCTAAAATATTCTGTATATATAACCATGAATGAATATGTATATTTTGAAATGGTTTTCCTAACAACTTGTTTCTGCCAACTCAAGGGATTTTGAGCATAAGAAATTGTTCAAGGTTTTGCTTTGTTCAAATAATGCTTCCCTGACTTTAGCAAAAAGGAGGGTGAAGCTTTACATCATATTTATGTCTACTATGCAAATATGCAACATCTTATATGGTATTTACCAAAAAGTCCATGTGGTGTTTAGGAAGGCAGATCCAAGAAGGGTGTTCCATGAATGTACATTTATCATTAGTTGATTTACGGCATTTTTGCTTGTCATGAAAATTTCCTTTTAGACACTCGTGTATAAAAGTTACCTCTCATTTTGCATACTCTTTTCCATATTTCATTCTTGCATCAATTCTTGTTCAATTCATATCAGTTTGTCACTGTTGTTACTTCTAAATGTAGACATACAATTAATTTCCCTCTGGATGTTAATACTTTACGATTAATATTTCCAGTTTTTTTCTTCCCCAGAAATCAGACCAGACTTCTTTCTGGTTTGTTTTGGTTTTGTTTCTTGTGGTTTTTTTATTTAATTTGAATGTAATGAGAAGGTTCTTTTGCAAACATTTCTTCCCAGAAACTGCAGATATTAAAATGCTTCAGAGAGCATAAACCTCAATATAATAGTGAGAAAAATGTCACTATTTGACCACCATTTTACCCTACTCCCAAACTTATTTTCCACCAAGACCTTTGGCTTGTATTTTAGATTCCGTGTTCTACCTGCACTTTCTTGTTTTGAGCCCAGATACACTACTTGAGATCCAGTCTCAGGGCATTCCTGTGTCCTTCTGTTGTGCTACATACATGAAGTATGTCTCTATGACAGTAAATCGATCAGGTCTTTGAAGTTAGATGGGTTTAATCCAGTCCTGAAAACTCACCCTAGATGAGTATCTAGGAAGAGGAGCTGCACTGAAATGCAGTAACTTTGAATATGTTTCCAAATAGACCACTTGGACACATAGCACAGTATTTACAAACACCTCAAAGTTGTTGTCTGCTTATTTTATCCAATGAAAAATTTGAGATCTCTTTCACTGAAGTAATTGCACATGTACACTAATTCCATTGAAGAGATGAACAACAGGGAAGTCTGCTTCATTTTATAATATTGATGCATTTCAACATTTTCAACATTTCAGTTTGTTATAAGCATGATTTCTTTTCCAAATCTAGCCAAATAGGTATTTTAACATTAAAATACCAAAAGTAAGGCAGGTTGCTTTGTGTTGAGTAAAACTTTCTATTAGACTGAAAATGGAAATTGAAGTGAATTAATACCAAGTAGATTAGTTTTATTGTCATTGTTTTTGTTGGGGAACAAATTTTAAGCAGTATTCAAGCCAGAAGACAATTAGCTTGTATGTGATCTAAGAAAACCTGGACTATACTTGCCATAATTATATTTATCTGAGAAAATCGTAAACCTATCCATAGCTTGTCACAGCATGACAAATTGCTTCAAAGAATGTTAGTAGCAACAAAATTGTATTGAAGAAGGATCTTGATGTTTCATCCTATCTATAACTGAAGGCTTACAAGAGATCTTCAGTTGTCCTTGATTATTAATTCTATATCTTTCAAGCTTTCTGACTGTATCCCCAGCAGGCCTGCAAAATATTTTTTTCTGGCTATGAAACTTTTTTGCATATTCCTCCATATCTTTTGTCAAATTCTCCTGTCTGCTCTGTCATTGGACTTCTCTGTAAAACTGTCACAGGGCTCTGTCATAGGGCACCTAGAGCTTAACCACCTGAAGAATCCAAGATCAGTGAGAAAATAATTTTGTTTTACTTTGAATACCATAATCCATATTTTTCTCCTGCTGAAAAAATAAAATGTTCTAATTTGTCACTTCCTACCTTGTGACGATTTTGCATAGTTTTGTACCATGGAAAATATCCATGGAAAAAAATAAAACTCTTTGATTGCTATAACTAATGGCAGGGAATAGCCCTAACTTTCATATTTTGTAACACCTTTAGTGGCCTATAACTGAGTTAGTTATCACCTCCTGCTGTGCCTAAGATTGATAAAGCTAGATTACACTTGTCTGTCCCCCATATAATCTGTCACTCGTGGGCAAGGTTAGTTTCCCAGAAACACAGAAGTAGTTCCAGATTTGGCAAATTTTGAATAATCAGTTCCCTGACAGTTTTTAATCTATTTCTGAAGAGATTGTTGTGATAACTGCATCATGAGTTTTTGTATTCTTCCAGAATTCTTTTCCCAACATTACCTTATATATTATGCTCATTAACATTACTAATAGCTCTCTCAAAAAAATCCCATAGCTAAACAAATATCCCTCTCCTGCTGCCCTTGACTTTAGTGGCAAATCTCCCATTGGCTGTGCTGTCACACTAATTTCAATTGGTAATCAAAGGTATTAACTCCCAGATAAATTTGTAGTAAGACATATTAGCAACTGTCTTTAATAATCACATTCCATTACCACGGGAGTTTCAGATAATGGAAAGTTTAGTCTCTTTCAATTTATGTCTATTTTTGTGACACATCAGCACAACTGATGTTTTAGCAGCTTGTCACTAGAGTAATGGATTCACAGATTAAACTTGCTTCATTTCATGAAATTCTATAAACTTATTATTTTTAGCATATTCTCTCCTCCCTTTCCTATTTATCAGTGGACACATGTCACATTAGGTCTCCTAAAGATGAAACTTCTGCTTCAGTTTGCTTTTTCACATCTACACAATATGTTCAGATCCTGGTCAAAGTCTATGGATATTAAGAGGAAGGTTTAAGCTCAGTCAGTGAATGCTAGATCACTCTATGGAGATTCTGACCGTGCTGCTCTTCAAACAAGTTCATGCATGGCTGTCTTTACACACATAAGCCAGTTTCTTATAGCTGCAGACTGCTGTTCATAAGTGGACATTACCTGGTGGCCTACACACTCAATTCATCCCTTTCATGACTTCTCCTCCTCCTCTTCCTCTTCACTGGTGGGACAGAAAAAGAGAGGTGAAGCATAGGCAACAGCATGCTGCTATTGTATGAGACAATAGTCCCCTGGGTCTGTCCAGTAAGAGCTGGAACAGTGGAGGCAATGAGGAGATAACCGGCTCTCAGAACTGATCTGTGAGCTTTGGTGCAATGCAACTCCACACTTTCATCATAACATTTTCTCTTGATCTCAGGAAGAGAACAAGGTCTCCCTCAGTCCTGGGAAGCAGATGGAAATTGAGATCTTCCTTGGCAATAGATTTAGTGGTGAGATGGCAACATCCAAATGAGATGTTATCAGATGATCCTGGTACATATATCCATGTATCTATGTTTATCTATTTTTATTTAACTCTCTGTCTACATGCATATTGATACACATAAAAATCCCTGGGAGTCCTAAATATTTTGCATTAACTGTAGTCTTTTTAGAAGGGAGCAATATGCTGCATACCATCTTTGCAGAGATTGCATTTATCATAGGGCTTTTAGCTTTGCTTAGTTGCAGAGTTTCTGTCCCAAGCATGTTATCTAGTCTTAGAGTGAAAACAGTCTTATATGGGCTCTGTATAAAATGACCAATGAGTGCCTTCCTGATAGTCTTTTAATTGAATAACTCTTCCTGCTTTGACTGATGCTTCTTGTTTTTTAAACTGTTGTTTTTTCTTAAGATCTTAGCAGTCCAGATATAATGGTCTGTCACCCATTATCTCCTCTCAGCCACTGTTCATCTTGGATCAAGCATGAAGATTGCCCAAAAAAACCAGAGCTTGATGCTCAAGGAAAATTTGTCCAACTGTCTGGAGAGAGAAAAGTGATCACTTGTAATGCAAGCAGGAAAAAGTTGTGGGTTTTTTCAGTAACTCAGGGACTTCTGTTTCTAACTTGGGGCCTCACCATCATATATGTGCAGTAAATACAAGTTTGAGTTGCTTCTTTGCCTATAACTTTTTTCTCTCACAGGGAATGCTAGCTTATTTCCTACCTTAGCAGGCAGCTTTTCTATTTATTTTTGGAATAATGGAACGGGGGCAGCAGCTCTCACAGCTGTCATAATTGATTTTTCTTCCATCACCAAACAATCATTCATTAGCACTAAATAATAGCATTCCAGATGATCCATTACTATTTCTGTCATTTTGAAAAATAGCTGACATGCAGTCAGTCCAGTTGGGCTTGCTCACCAATCACATTGCGGAGTTTGCTGATAAAACATTTGATTTCATTGATCGTGTTCAGTACAACTTTAACAAGGTCCTGGCTGGTCACTCTCAGTAGGTCTTATCATGCCATAACATTAAAATACCATTTTTCTTCATTTATTTATTCATTGTTGACCGTGTTGACACTGTATCTCAACCTCAAATGCTGCAAACTCTTGAGACTTAGAACTGAAAGCAGTTGATTTAGAGCAGTTGGCAGTTCATTTCCAAATATAATAACACTGATGTTTAGACACTCTTCAAGAAATGTTTTGTGCAAAACAGTTTGAGTTGTTTAGATGCAGTATAAAGCAACCTATTTTAATCTGAAATTATTTTTGGTAAATTAACCACTTCTGAAAGCAGTTAGACAACAGAACTGCAAATACAATTTAGCTCAGTAGCTCCACAAGCAATTTCATTTCCCAGAATTTGGCAAACACTTGAATAATTAGGTAATATTGCTTTTCTTCTGGACAACTGATCCTGGTTAAACACACAAACACAAACACACTCAGATCTGGCTAACTTTAGTCCATATTGGTTCAACAGCCTATTTTACTACACACTGATCTGAGTGTTTGTGTTCTTGTGAAGGAAGAAAGTTTAAGACTACCAGAACCAAAAGGAAAGCCAAACTCACCCCCTTCCCAACACTGTAACTGACTGAAAACAGATGATAGCTGTTATGGAAGTTTAGTGTAACCATGTATTTTGTTTTTTAAAAATGATAAATTATTTGGAGACAGGATCGACTTACTCCCAGTGCAATAATTGGTCAATTATGACTCCTTGGTTTTGGGGATTCATGTTAGCTCTGTTACTTGATGGAGGTCCTGCCTTAACAACATGCCTGGTTCCATGATCTGTTGATACATTTGGCAGTGCTCTTTCTTAAGAAACAGCACCAATGTCACAACAGGAAATTTCAATACCTAGGGTATCTGAGAAGAACAACTCAGCTAAGACATGTAATAGCAGTGGGATTTGAGTATTTAACTTTGCTGATTTTCAGTATTTTCTAAATACTTTGTTCAGTTTCTGTAGTGGTCATTGGTCTGTTTTGAGATTTTTGTCAGGATGCTCTTTCCTTGTAGTGGAGCTCTAACTCTCACTAGCTTTGATAAAAATCCTGTTGGAGTTGCTACATATTTCCAAGCATTTTCTTTTGGAATCAATCCTATAACTCAATATGCCGAAAAAGACAAACTTAGTAAATAAGAAGTTTCTACTGGCTTCAGTGGAAGCCTTATTCCCTGGAAAGAAGAATGAAAATTTGGAAATTATATCTTCCCTTGAAGCAGATTTTGTTGTTGGTTTAATATGTAAAGATTTTTTTTTTAAACTGAGTTATTTTGGAGACAGATACAAAAAAACCTGGAGTGAGTTAACTCAGCATGAATCCATTAAACCCGTAGGACGTACACATTTACTCCCATACATCATTTGAAGCTGTACTTTCATATGTAGTTTTTCCGTAGTCTAGTAATTTTCTAGTTTTAAAATATCTGTGTGAAATAATGGGACATTTTTAACATGGATGATTACATGACTATACAGAATATTTTCTGTAAAAAATATTAAAAGAATTATCTTATCCCTTCTTTGTTAATAACCAGAGCTACTAAAGAATAGATACAGATTGATAGTAAATCTGGTAATGCTACGAACATGAGAAGGCCAGAAATCAGTAATTCAGGCAGTAGGACTAAAAGTCCAGTCTTGTATAGTGTCAGGTAATCACAACATGCGGTCATAAACCAATTATCTGCATTGTGAAATATTTTACAAGGTTGATTAAATTTGCTTCTCTTTTCTTGTACTATTGGAAAGCTCTTACAGAATTTTGTTTCCTTGATAGACTGAAGCATTCTTCTAATTTCTGTCCTAAATTTATTCAGACTGTTTATATCCATCTTCTTTCTGTGACAAACCTTGTTCTTGGCCTTTAAGGGAAATAGCTATTTTACATCTCTGGTGTTTATTCCCCTGACACATTTGTTTATAAAACAAAGCAGCATGTCCTCTCACAGGCTTTTATTTTATGTCTCTTTGTTCCATTTTATAATTTTTCATTTTTCTGGTATCTATCCTAGCAGTCTTTTCCTGTATCTTTGCTGGTTTGAATTAATTGATCCTAAATGTGAGCAATCAGAGTACTACATCATATTCAGGATCTCAGAGTTTTCCCTCAGTGTTGTGTTCTCTATCTCATTCACTATCGAAAAGCACAACCTTGTTATTTATACTACTAAATTTCACATTTCTCTTATTCCAGGCTTTGCAATTCAGTTCATCTTGCACAACGGTCCCCCTTCACTGTACTGATGATGGCTTCCCACTTTGCACCATTTGTGAATATGACTAATAAACTACCTTAGGTCATGCCATGATTACAGTATTAAATTAGGTTATTTCCAGACTGGTCCTTAAGTTATTACAATAAGTACTTTCCAATCCATTAGCTTTTTTACATTCTTTTTAATTCCTTCTCCACTTTTCTGTTAATCTTATTTTTGCCATTTTAATTAATTTTCCGTCTGATAATCTTTCAGATTACTTATGTCCTTTAACCTAAAAAAATAGTGAAGTCCTGTATCCAAAAAAATGTACCAGGCTAGTTTGGCTTAATAGGCTTTTAGTAAATCTAAATATATCTGGTGGAAATGTTACAACATTTTCAAAGGAAACAAATGACCTGAAACAGGGCTGCTTATGAAGATTCATTTTTGGATGCCATCAGATAAAGTGGCAACTTTTGTAAGTCTCTGTTAAATTTTGTAATCTCTCCTGAAAGAATTGATCAAAGTACAGTAAAAGCAGTCTTCTCAGACCATTTTACATCAGAGATATTGAGTTTCTGTGTCAGCCTTAATTTGCTTTCTCTTTCATATCTTTACTATATATACTAAGCATTCATTAGCTCACCCAGATAGCTATTATAACATTGAGTTTTGAGCAAATTTAATTTACTAGAACTTACTCAATTAACTTAGATGAAGGAGAACCACTTCTTTGCATGCACCAACCTCATCTTCCAGAAATAAAATACACATGAGGAAAACTTAGAGGCAAATTAAGCTACACAATTCTGCTCAGCAGAGAGTTTATACCTGGGAGAAGCTCAGAAAAAGAGGATTCTGATGAAGTTTCTTCATGGAAAAATTAGTGTTTTCACATTTCTGATGTTTGTGCTGGAAATAAATTATTTGGTGACTAACAAAGATAAGTCAGTGGCTACAATTTAGTTTAATTTCTTCTCCTTCATTGTTGTTTGAGGTAATAAATAAAGCCACAATCCAAAAAGTAGGAAATTAGTTACTCAGTTACTATTACATGATTCCCATAAAGAAATCTAACTTCCTTCATTCACCTCTGTATAGAGAGTAGTCTCTGTGATCAAATGCCATGCATATATTTAGGTGTAAGTAGTATGCTTGGAATATAAAAGTAGCTGCATCCTCTTACAAATGAAAGGCAGAGGTTCAGATATTCCAACTGTATGAATTAATTAAGACAAATTCTAAACAGTGTCTTGGAAAATATTTTTGAAAAGGAGATACCTCTGAATCTAAGGAGATTTCATTTATTTCAAAGACCACATGGAAAATAGAGATGGAGGGAAGAATTAAGACTGTAGCTGGGATCTTCTGTGTAGAAATGAATGGCCTTGGCAGAACAAATTTTTTGCCTTTCCTTACTTTTGAATTGAAACAAATTGTACTCCATCTTTGAAGCAGAACCTGAGGGCCAACAAGTAAGTGTCATTTCAGGTTCTGCAGTAATAGTTCCTAATAGATGTAGATGTTAAAAGCATTCAAACTCAAGTACTTCAAGAGGGAATTCCAAGATTGCTGTGGTAGGAACTCTGCCGTTGTGCCAGCATATGTTGATCCCCTGCCAGGGAACAGGGAAAAAAGGAAGTCAGGCTTTCTTAAAAGACACCAGATCTGAGCTCCATTGGTTGTTTCAAATATAACAATAAAAAAAAAAAAAAAAAAGAAAAGAAGGGGGGGCAGGGGAAGGGAAATGAAAAAAAGAAAATTGTAAGGAATAATAAAATAAATGAGTGGTAGGGATACCTGTCCACAGAGGCAAGCGTTTCTGTTGCTCTCATGTCTGACAGAAATGCTAACCATAAGATCCCCCCTCCAGAAAGACTTCAATAGTTCTTGACTTTATATAAGGGTCAGTCCATTTGTTGCAATTAGACATTTTACATGATTAAACATTAGACATAACACAAGCGGTTAATCTGTTTCTTTATTTCTTTTTTTTTTAAATTCATGTTGGAATACCTTTTTGAAAAGGTCAGACACAGAGACCCAGAAACCTCACAGTGAAAATGTAGAAATAACAAGAAAAACCTCCTCTTTTGTGTACACACACACACACACACACGTCAACCTAGAGAGACTTTAAGGTTCTGTTGCTATAGGCAGTATTTCATGATGTTCAGTATATTTGGAAATGTCATTATCATGTTAACGTGAAGAACATTTTATTTTAGCAGTAATTTGGCATTGTGTCATATTAGCATTAATTTAACTAATAATAATATGAAAAATTTATTTTTAATTACAGGACTACATCAACTAGATTTTTAAACAACAAATAAAAGCAAACATAATAGAATGTTAAATTATGATTCTAATTATTTAATATAGTACACAACAAATGTTTGAGAAGTGCTTGTGTTTTGTAGTTTCCCTGATGTATACTCTTTACTGGGTTAAAAAATGGCTGGCTGACAGGGCCCAGAGAGTTGTAGTAAACAGAGTTAAATGCAGTTGGTGAACGGTCACAAGTAGTATCCAGTTTCGGGGCTGGTCTTGTTCAATATTTTTATCAAGATCTAGGTGAGGAGATTGAGTGCACACTCAGCAAGTCTGCAGATGACACCAAATTGGATGGAAGTGTCGATCTACTCAAGTGTAGGAAGGCTCTGCAGAGGGATCTGGACGGGTTGGATTGATGGGCCAAGGCCAATGGGATGAGTTTCAAAAAGTCCAAGTACCAGCTCCTTCATTTCAGTCACAACCCTAGGCAATGTTACAGGCTTGGGGAAGAGAGGTTGGAAAGCTGCTCAGTGGAAAAGGACTTGGGATTGCTGTTGACACCTCATATGAATATGAGCTAGTGGTGTGTCCAGGTGGACAAGAAGGCCAATGACAACCTAGCTTGTATCAGAAATAGTGTGGCCATAAGGACCAGGGAGGTGATTGTCCCTCTGTACTCAGCACTGGTGAGGCTACAACTCTAGTAGTGTGTTCAGTTCTGGGCCCTTCATTACAAAAAAGACATTGAGGGGCTGGAGAGAGTTCAGGGAAGGGCAACAAAGCTGGTGAAGGATCTGGAGAACAAGTCCTGTGAGGTGAGGGTGAGGGAACTGGTGCTTATTTAGGCTGCAGAAAAGGAGGCTGAGGAGACCTTATAGTTCTCTACAACTACCTGAAAGGAGGTTGTAGTGAAGTGGTGAGTAATAATGTAAATAATGATAGGACTAGAGGAAATGGCCTAAATTTGCACCAGGAGAAGTTTAGATTAGATATTAGGAAGAATTTCTTTACTGGACAAATAATAAGGTGCTGGAATGAGTTTCCCAGGGAGGTAAAGGAATCACCATCCCATGAGGTATTCAAAAAACATGTAGATGAGGCACTTCAAGACATGCTCTAGGGGAATGGTGAGGTGTTGTTTTTGTCTTGGTTTGTTTCTTTCTTTTTTTTTTTTTTCCTTTGTTTTGTTTTGTTTTGTTTTGTTCTGTTGTTTTTTGGGGGTTGATGGTTAGATGTAGTGATTTTACAGGTCTTTTCCTACCATAATGATTCTGTGATTCTGTGTGACCTTTTTTCCATTCACTTCTCCCACAAACGTCCTTTTATTTTCTTTCACTTTTCCTTGTGTGTGTGAGCATTAATACCATAGTGCAGCCAACTTAATGTATTGGAAATAACCTCTGTCTACCCTTGTCATGGTTTAGGGTCAGGGTGGCCCCTTAGACCTATTATACCATTATCATTATCCCTTCATACCACTATCATTATTTATTTATACTGACTTATAATATGGACTGTTGTACGTGGGTGCATATGGAGCAGGAAGGCAAAGGGAAGACAACAATAATCTGAGAAAATGAGGTGTGTGTCTTGAAAGGAGAGGTTCAAATCTCCCTTTTGACCCATAGTCCCTTTGATTAGGGCACTTATTGGTCTTCCAAAACTGAAACATATATTTGTAATCCTGCAACTCATAATTGGCCATGTAGCTGTGCTCACACTCTAAAACAAGGGTCATGAAAAAGTGTCAGCAAACAAAAGCATCTTGGTTAATTGCTGCTCTTCCACAGTGTAATATATGTTTTTCCAACATCTTGAAATGTGACTTTAATTAGTGTGAGGAAGTTATTTAAAAAGCAAAATTCTCCTACATCTTATGAAATAGCACAGTATATATCTAGTATAAAACTAAACCCAAAGATTTTGAAACTAGTATTTTATTCTTAAAGTGACCTTAAAATCACTTCTGTGAAGAAATTTCCAAGACCAATATTGTTTCCTTTAATCACAAACCTTGGAAATTTGTTTTCATCTTAAGAAATACTTTTTGTAAAATTTCAACATCCTATCATGATACTTTAATTATCTGTAAGAACACAACTTTACTTTTTTTTATTACCAGTGAATTCTTCTCAGGGCTGTATATTTTAAACCTTATCTATATATAAGAAACATTAATACTATACCAAACCAGTGACAACTCATTTACTGTAGTTTTTCTACAAAACTACAAAGCATCCATACAGGAAACTACCTAATTCTGATGGGTTTTTTACCTGCTTCAGGCATAGCCTATTCCTCCTTCTTTCTCACATCTTCCAGCACCTCCCGCATCTCCTGAAATTCACACCCTGCATGTCAGGATGTTAGTCATGATGCTGAATCAGCTATTTAAAGGAGACAGCCAGGGTTTTGTTTCAGTATCAATGGTGGAGTAATGTCTACAAATAATTCCTGAATAGAAATGTATCCTTCAGAATGTCTGTGGTTTCCTATTGTCCTCAAGGACAGTGATTCTAAATATGTCCTGAACAAAGGTAGATCCTCTCTTCAGTTACCCTCACTCATTCTTTCTATCACCTGGTGGTGAGGCTGCCTCAGGCAAAAGTATGATCCCTGACACCACAGCAGTACTAATATTTTTCCTGGTGTCATAAAACTTTGCTTTATTCTTTCTGAAAAAGAATAGCAACAAAAATAACAATTAGTGAAAAATCTTACGTCATATCACCAGCTCTACAAAATTAAACCCTTTGAAGTCAAGGGATGGGGTTATGCGTTAAAAAAAGAAAAGAAAAGAAGTTTTGAAATTTGAGTTAGCTTTTCTCTTAAACACTTTTAAACATTGTTTAACTATGATTTAATATAGCCCTAAATTGCTGTTTAAAAGTCTGTATTATCATATAATATAAATTTTGCATTAGAGATATAAGGTGTCCATTTAATGGATACTAATAATGACACATTAAGATTTCCCAAAATACTGTGCTTTAATACCCTTGTAATAACCTGTTCATCTCCTCTTTTTCTGTCCAGCAAACAAGCAAATAAATAAATAGCCTATATTCTGCCAGGTCTAATGCTGCATTTCACCAAGCACACAGATGAATAGATATGTAATGAAGTACTACTTTTTTCCTCAGAAAATGAAGAAAATCCAGCGAATGGAAAATTGGGGTTACCGTGTGTGCATTGCAAAGTAATAGTTATTTGAGTACTGAATCCGCCAAAAGGAAAATTTGAAAATGCTGAAGTGCATTCAAACAAGAAACTAGAAAGCTGGAGGAGGTGAAAAGGGGAAGTTGTCAAACTCATGTTATGCTGATAGCAAGAGTAATAGCAAAAATGATTGCTTTGTTTCCCAGGATAGGGAGGACAGGCCAGAGACATTGTTGCTGTTTGTCTTACACAAGGGAAGAAATATTCATTACCCCTCAGAAGGGACAGACTATGATAGTCCGAAGGTGATTTACCTTGAGAAGGGTAAACAGTTCAGCAAAGGTTTGCCCGAAAATGTCATGAAACAAATAAATCTGAAACCTGTCTGGAATCAAATGAACAATTTAATATCAGATATATCTGAAGACACATCTTCTTAAGCAGGGAATTGCTCTGGGTTTTTCCTCCACCTCCAGTGACAGTACTGTTATACCATGGCTGTGAATTTAGCTGATGCTCCTTAATTTCCTGTCTGTCAAAGAATGTGGACAGAGTATTAGCACCTATTCACATTTTATTGTGAATCTACCCAATGGTTGCAGTACATACTCAAGTCTGAAATAAGCAAGTGGATGCTGCCTTCCTGACTTGGAAGTTAGAGCAGAAAGCTCCTTACAGTTGTAAGTACTTCAACGAATGTTTATGAATTTTCCATTAAATGGTTATTGGGTAAAATCATTAAGCATCCTTAAATAAATTATCTAGTCTTATTTTGTTCCTTTCTCCTAAGTGACCCATGAAACTGAAAAATAATATATATATATCTTTTTCTTTTTATCCATGAATTTCTGCATCCTTTTTTCATTATTAAGAGAATTAAAAAATAAATTAATAAAATAAATAAATCTTTTTAAAGTAAAGAAATATTTTTCTTCAGGACTGGACTGCATGAACATTGTAGAATTTGTCCTGCAACTCTGAGTTAGACTCCTATTCCCTGGGGAGAAAAGCAAAACACATTTCCTTTAAGTAATTAGGCAAAATCATCAAGCTAGAATATTAGTCAGAGAGATGTGTTTGGGTTTTGTGTGGGGTTCTTTTGTTTGTTTGTTTCTGGGTTTGTTTTTTTTTTTTGTTTGTTTGTTTGTTTGGGTTTTTTTTGGTTTGGTTTTAATTTTGAAGGCATAGAAGTAATTTGAGAGAAATATCTACAGTAGTTGCTTATTTGAATTAGTCAACCTCCCTTTTTCCCTTGAGAGATGTGCTATATAAATAGAAAGTACTTGAAGGTACACCTATTAAATAGCTAAATGTACATTATTTGCCTTGGTATAAAAACAAAGATACCTATTATTAAGCACAGCATGCTACCATATAGAAGAAATTCCCACTCAAATTAACAGAGAGAAATTAGACCCTGTAGTGGTTGAGTCACTCCTGTCATGTAGGACATCTGTCTCATGAGAGGGACAAACCACTCCTCAAAGGGGCCTTTACAAACAAGTTAGTCTACAGGATTAACTCTTAGAGAGATGAATCCAGATGAGATAATTACCTCATTATACTTAACTACTGACAGAGACCAACAAGAACTTTGGTCTAACCAATATTTACAAGTCCAGTTGAAGCTTTTATAGGAATATGAGCACCATTTGCTTGCACTGTGTCTTCAGGATGCCTTTACTAATTCATCCGGTATTTTCCTTAAAATCTATCCAGGTCTTACCAGTACTTGTGAATCTTCATCAGGTACAACTAAGTGATTATCTTTTGCAAATACCATATTGCAATTTTGTCACATGGCTAGTGCTGAAATGTTAAAAGTGTGTTTAGCAAGGTATTACAGTTTGTTACTAACAGAAACATTATGCCAGAAAGAGCAATTCATTGGGCCCAAAATACTGAGATTTCCTGATTTTCCTGGACCTGTCTGGTCCTTTTCTATTACTCACTTGTCCTCACTGATAAATGCAAGATTCACAATTTAATGATGTCTGTTAAATTTCAGTGATATCTATGGCTCTGTTCATTACTAAGTAATGAAGTTAAACAAAGTCTTGTAACAAAACCAATGTAGGTCATTGAAGGCACAATTCCTAGTGTTAAATGATTTTTCATTTGGATCAAATGAGAAAAGGTAGTTTAACGCAATCACTTATGTAGTGCACTGACACGCACAAACTTTTAAGATGTAATAGTGCCATTTAAACATCCTTTGTTTTTTGTCCTTTTCCAGTCTTCAGTCCACGTAATTCACTGTTCACATCCAAGACTATTTAAATTAATTTTTCATTTTCAGTAATTCTCATTGCCAAGGATGTTTTTATTCATCTTTAATATTTTAAGGCCAATTCAGCTGTAGCTTTAATGAAAGGTGTGACAGTTCTGTAGACCTCTAAGAAGCACAACAATTAAAGGAATTATAAATACAATAGCACGTCATGAAAATTGTGATTTAAAATTTAATAAACTAACTTCTCCCATCAGAATACCTGATAATGAGTTCTGGGAATTTTTATTATAGTTGAAATCAAAAGTCTCTCCTCTTCGCAAAGAATAAAACCAGTGTTTGTGAGGCAGTATCCTGGTGACGGCTGAAAGAATGCAAACTTTATAGACATCCTGCAGCCTTTCATTCTAAAGTTTTCTAGTTTCATGCTTGCTGCTTAAGCTGCATAATGAAATATTCAGAGTACTGAAATATTCCAGAGCATCTGTTGATGTATCTTGGAGCTGACATTGAATGTTTTTAGCTCTTCTAAGAAGGAAACTGTTTTGGATGAAACAAATACATGCTATCTAACCTTATCTAGGCTACCTTTCCCACAAAATTTGTATTAGATGATTTTTTGAGATCACTTCCAACCTTGACTGTTCCTGTGATTCTATAATTAAAAATGCAGTTTCTAACAATAAAAGCCATGATATCATCTAAAATTCACTTCTTTAGTATACCTGTTTGCCTTTCATCTCACAAATTATGCCCTGTCATCTAACTGTTTAATCTCTTGAGGGATGGGATTACCTGCCCTCCTGTTTGTATAGGGACAATTATGTTGGTTTGTATAGGGACAGTTATGAAGGACATGCTGAATCTATACACATAGAAGATTGTGCATTAATGTTAAAAATCTGAAACAACTATTTGTTATTTTCAGATTTTGTATGGTTTTACAATTCTTGGAGAGAAGTGCTGAAACAGACTACTACAAAGCCTTTGATCAGTTGTACCATTTCAATAAATTTCACTAGTTTGTATAGTGCCCCATATCATAAAATAAGTACCTTTTTAGTTTACTTATTGGAAGAAAAAGTGAAAAATTCAACATAATTAAGGTTTTAGTTTATTCCTCACAAATAGGCAAAAATCAAGAATCCTTCAGTTTGTAACAATCTTTATCACAAAGATTTTTCATTAAGATAAAGAGCTTCTATGAAATTATTTCCTTCTGAAATACTTTTGTATTCATTTAATAGTGTTTCCCCCCACCACCACTAAATTTAATTTTCCATCCTAAACCTATAAGTAAATTATCCTTCTTAAAACATTTTTCCTAGCATTTTTTTCCCAGCATTTTATTTTTCCCAAGAAATACATTTCTTAACCCAACACATTTACAACTCAATTAAAACAATGTGCTATTTAAGGGCCAGGATGGGTCCCTTGGTAAAAAAAAAAAAAAAATAAAAAAAATCTGGATTTGTATTGTTTCACTTCTTAAACTCTGTTTTTCACATGGTTATGCTTTATCTTCTTGCATATAAAGAGCCTCTTGCCTAGAGCCTAAGTAGGTGTGAAAAAATAGAATGCAAGAGTGGCTTGCAAAGGACCTAAGTTGAGAGGTGCCTGGAGACTGGAGGAGGGCAAAAATCACTCCCATCTTCAAAAGGAGTAAGAAAGAGGACACAGGCAACTATAGACTGGTCAGCTTCACCTCCATCCCTGGAAAGATAATGGAGCAACTCATCCTTGGCGTTATCCTTAGGTATATCAAGGACAAGTGGGTCATTAAGAGCACTCAACATGGTTTTACGAAGGGGAGGTCATGTTTGACCAACCTGATAGCCTTTTATGAGGATATAAACAGGTGGATAGATGATGGTAGAGCCGTGGATGTGGTTTATCTTGATTTCAGTAAGGCATTTGACACTGTCTCCCACAGAACCTTCTGAGGCAGTGTGGTCTGGATGATCAGGTAGTGAGGTGGATTGGGAACTTGTTGAAGAAAAGAAGCCAGAGAGCTGTGATCAATGGGATGGAGTCTAGCTGGAAGCCCGTAATTAGTGGGGACTCACAGGGGGCAGTGCTGGGACCAGTTCTGTTCAACATATTCATCAATGACCTGGATGATGGTACAGAGTGCACTGTCAGCAAGTTTGCTGATGACACCAAACTGGGTGGAGTGGCTGACACACCAGCAGACTGTGCTGCCATTCAGCGAGACTTGGACAGGCTGGAGGGTTAGGCAAGAAGAAATTTAATGAAATTCAACAAAGGCAAGTGTAGAGTCTTGCACCTGGAAAAGAACAAACCCAGGCATCAGTATAGGTTGAGGACTGACCTCTTGGAAGGCAGAGAAGGGGAAAAGGATCAGGGGGTCCTAGTTGATGGGAGGCCGACCATGAGCCAGCAATGTGCTCTTGTGACCAAGAGAGCCAATGTCATTCTGGAGTGTATTAAAAGGGGTGTGACTAGTAGGTCAAGAGACGTTCTCCTGCCCCTCTACTCTGCCCTGGTAAGGCCGCATCTGGAGTACTGTGTCCAGTTCTGGGCTCCCCAGTTCAAGAGGGACATAGAATTGCTTGAGACAGTCCAGCACAGAGCCACAAAGATGATTAAGGGAGTGGAGCACCTCTCTTATGAGGAAAGACTGAGGGAGCTGGGTCTTTTTATCTTGGAGGAGACTGAGGGGTGAATTCATAAATGTTTACAAATATGTAAAGGAGACAGGAGGATGGAGCCAGGCTCTTCT
This sequence comes from Todiramphus chloris collaris, assembly GCA_025345505.1. Lineage (NCBI taxonomy): Eukaryota > Metazoa > Chordata > Aves > Coraciiformes > Alcedinidae > Todiramphus > Todiramphus chloris. Next base: position 4,187,669 of record JANVCC010000011.1, on the reverse strand, counting down.
TGGTGATGCCCGATGATAGGACAAAGGGCAATGGGTGGAAGCTGAGGCATAGAAAGTTTCATGCAAACATGAGGAGGAATTTTTTCACTGTGAGGATGATGGAACACTGGAACAGGCTGCCCAGGGGAGTTGTGGAGTGTCCCTCTCTGGAGATACTAAAAATCCACCTGGACAAGTTCCTGTGTGATCTGGTATAGGTGATCCTGCTCTGACAGGGGGATTGGACTGGATGATCTTTCGAGGTCCCTTCCAGCCCCTGATATTCTGTGATTCCATTAGGTTCAGGGAATCCATTATCTTTTGGAATAACCACTGGATCTTTCTTGGGGAGCTGAGGATACTGAAAAGTTGGGAGTTTCAAAAACAGTTTAAACAAATCTAGAAAGCCTCTGAAGACCTGCAATATTTAGAAGCAATTATTTTCCTGTCAAGTCAGATTAGAAAGCTATAGGTCTTAAAGCTGCTGATGGAAAGGAAAATCTAAAGGGAAGGTTGTGTTATGGAAGTATTGAATCATACGTAATTTTGGTGGTGTTGTTTGATTGGTTTTTTCACAAGAAAAAACACACCACACAGCACTGCTCTGTTATTTGTTACTGGTGACAGTGGTTTTGCTCAAACTGTGCCTGAGCACCTACTTTCTAGCAAGCCAGTGTGATAGAGTCTCTGAAAATTCCTGCTGGGGACCAAACTTCAAAAGAACCAGTAGACAACCAAAACTAAGGCAGATCTTTAAGAACTACTGAATCCAGCAGCCAAAGCTCCATGTCCTCAGGTCCAGTCAGGACCAAAGCTAAATGTGATAATCTCTGTTTAAAATCCCGTAACTTAATATTGGTGTGTCCTTTTCTCCAATTTAGCAAAGTAATTTCAGCTCAAGTAAAACACAAAGAACAGTTAGTAGTTTTCTTTCATTTTTAAAAAGTTTGTCTTTCCATGCATCATTTTTGAAAGTTTGTACTCTATTATTATTATTGCTTCACTTCAGACAAGTATGTGGCACTTTAATTATTATCCATTATCTTGTTCCACAAAAGTCATATAAAAACTTATTTCATGTTTCAGAATGATTTGTAGTCATGGTAAAGCATCATGATGTTACAATAGATTTGAAAACTAGAGATAAGAAACCTGTCTTTGAATGGAAATAAACTGCAAATATGTATGGTGACGAGTGTTGTGAGCTGCCATCAACGAGACTTAGACTTCATAAGGTAGAATAGAGTTGATTGTTGAGTATTCCAGTTTGAATTACAAAACATATGTATAACTGTTAGAGAAGAAGCACAACTAAAAATTAAAATTAGAAGAAAATGTCTCAGTCTTGGAAAAGCTTGAATGTTACAGAGGTTTGGAAGCTGTGTTCACATATTTTATTTGTGAATTATAAGAAAGACGTTCAAAGCATTGGAAAATGTCCTCTCTGTTCTCTCTAGCACTGATAAGTTGTGCTAGAAGGAAATTTTAAAAAATGTGCCTGTGAGTAGATTACATTTAGCTACTTATTCTGCTGGTGAGTCATCCAGAGAACAGGTGAGATTCTTTATAATTCTGAAAGAAACATCTGATTTGCAAAGAGATTTCTTAGTAGTGCATTGACATGGTAAGGAGAAAACACACTTAATTCAGTGATTTCTCTTTTTCTTACAAAAATGCAACAGTTTAATGCAAAGTGATTAAATCGGGACATGAAAGGAAATTTAGCTAAAGTCTTTGTTTCCCTGCAGTGAAAGCAGAATACATAGCTGCACCATTCAAGCAGCCAGAGCAGTAAGCAGTGAGACACTGGCAAGGTAAACGTTGCTTATCAGTGAAACACACTGGCTTTAGTAGAGCAAATCTCCTATTTCCCTCCAGGGAGAAGGGGAAGAAAAGAAAGGCTGATTGGAGGATTGATAGATGAGGATATATTTCATTTCCCTCAGAAGGACATCCTGCCCCTACTAAACTTTTCCTATTTCCTTGCTCTCTTTGTTCCCTATCTTTTTTTTGTTTGTTTGTTTGTTTATTGAATTCTTAAGGATTTCTGAGAAAGATACTATGTGATATATTGAAGAACTGGTTTGTACTGGCTTTTTTTTCTACAGCCTATGCCAATGTATGTAGGTTTTCTTTAAAAAATACTGCTTGATTGCTTAAAGAAAAAAAGCAATTTCACAAAGCCTGAGTAATTAAGAAAAGGGAGAAAACAGCCTACAGAAACTGCCTGTCAGTGTTCAAGATCACAGCTGGTAACAGCGGTGAAAACTACCACCTGCCACCCCCCAGCATTCTTAAAAAACACAACAGCCGTTGGGGCATCTGAACAGTTATGAATATAAAGATTAATTAGCTTTTTGAACTCAGATTTCAAATTTCTTAGATTTTCACCAAACCATTTAATGGGAAAATGTACCTAGCTATTTGTGTATTTACATGACTTTCTTCACCATGCTGTTTGTGAGCATCTCTTACATCAGGTTATTACAATTCACCCCATTTTACAGGTGGATAATGAACCAAGTTATTTAATTACTAGTCTAGAAATACAAAGAGACCACAGAATGCTGGGGAAAGAAGTATTTTTTTAAAACAGCATCATTAACATATCATTTCTAAAAGGTGGAATTTCTGCTTTAGAGGAGCAAGAGTTTTGATTTCATTTCACATCAGAACAGAACTAAAAGTTCTATAATGGTATGAGAAAAACTAATGAAAGCAATTGAAACTCTTCTTTATTAAAGTTTTTCTCTTAAAAAAAAAGCCTTCCAAAATTCTACCAAGTTTCCAAACCATTCCAGTTTGGCTATTCTTTCCAATAAATAATGACAAAAACAGAAACAAACACACAAAACAAAAAGAAAAAAAAAAAAAAAAGAAAAAACACACAAAGAAAAAACAAAGAAAAACACACACACAAAAAAAAAAAAAAAAACCAAACCAAAACAACAAGTAAATATTTTTTGCATCCACCTAACTTATTCTAATCACAAGGTATCAGAATTGTACCATTCTTTTTCTTAATATACCTCATTGCAAACTCAAAGATATACAAATTAAGTTTCTCATTAAGTAGTCATTAAAGCAAGCAACCAGCAAGTATGCAAGCCTTGACTTAACAGCAAGATAGGTGATAGCGAACTATTCACCATTAAGATGAATTAGAAAGATTCATCTGAAGTCAGTCTTTTTGATTTCAAAAGCTTTTCAGCATCAGATAAGAGAGGTGGAATTACTGTCAACTCTTCATCAAGACACTACTGTCTGCAAATCAATATTAGCTGTGCAGTTATCTGTGTATCCTATATTGCAGCAAAATATATTAGATGCATTTTGGTTGGTTTCCTGTTTTCTAACATATCCTTTGTGATTTACAGGCATATAAAAGAACCAAAGAACGCACAGTCCTTGACCAAAACATAATTAGATTTGAAGTCTTATATGTGATTGTATTATGAACTTCAGATAGAAAAGACAGAAATAAACAAGATGGTATTTTCCAGATTAGCATTTGTCTTAAAAAAATTAATATCTGTATTTTTAATTATTTGAAATCTTATGGAACTGAACCTAATTTTTGTAGTAAAGTGTTTCAAACTGAATGGAACTACCATGTGATTTTCAGAAAAAAAGTAGTATTCCATAGAAAAAAGGAGATACTGAAACTTATAACATAGGTGTTCCCACTTCCATACTTACACACTTATTACTAGATTATTAGATCTATCTCAAAACATTGAATTTTGATAGCCTCAAGGAAAGGAATGGAAGCCACCCTGTCTATAATATCACATAAAGTAGTGCAAGCAGAGGTTCAAGACATTTAGGCACATGTAAGTGTCTTATTCAATAGATTATTGGGTGAAATAATAAACAATGCTCACTTTGTAAATTAGTTTGGAAGGGTTGGGGTGGTTTGTTTGTTTGGGGGGATTTTTTTTTTTCCTCCAGTGCTGTAATGAATTATTTCTTAAATTAAGTCTGAATCTGAAATTACTTCAAATCTAGTCCAACATTTTATTTAACAAATGATTTATTTCAAATATCTGCTTATCCCCACCAAAAAAAAAAAGTACTTCTGAGTTCTTGGAAAAAGGTAGAAATCCCATCAAACAAGTATCTAACTAGTTTCAAAGGCTACAGCTCTATTTTCAGGAATTTTCTTTTACGGTCTATGAACATCTGTGATTTGAATCACAACAGGTCTTTGCGGTATATGATGACTCTGGGAGGTTTATATTATACAGTTTTTACAAAGGATCAAGTTTTTAAACCTCTGGGACATGAAAATACATGAACAAACACAAACATATATTAGCCAAATGTATGGTTTTTAGATACAAACTCAGAATTTTTATTTATTCAAGCAGATTCTGAATTTAAGGAGCAGGGAATAAAATCCCACTGATCTTTAAGTCACCAGGACCATCAGTATACCTTGTACTTTTTTTTCTGCTGTGAAATGTGCATTGTTAAATAGAAGCATATGTCCTGGTTTGAGTGAAAACAGAACTAATTCTGTTCAGTAATTTTACTTTTCAGCTCAGTTCTTCTAACTAACTGCACTTTCTGAAGGTAGCAGCCTGTTCTCACAGACAGTGTCTGCTTCTAGCAGTGATAACACCTTATGTTTAGAGTTACTACCAAGGATTGGTATGCAGACCAAGGCCACTGCTGGGTCCTGTGTACCACATTGGGGGGTGCAGGAAGTGAGAGGCTGCACCTTCAGGGAGGAGCGGACAGGACGGGTGACTCTAAACTGACCAGCGAGGTATTCCATCCCATATACGCCATATTTGGTCTAGAGCTGAGGGACCCGAAGGGTCTCTGGGCTCTTCTCTCCCCTCTTGGACTGCTTTGCCAGCTTTTGCTTGGCTTGGCTCGGGTCCTCTCTCGGTTCCTTCCTCGGAGCACCCAAGGAGGACTGCCTTCGATCCAGTCTGCGTGTTCCTGAACCCGGTACCAGAATCCAGCTCCCGAACACATCTCCCGTCTGCTGCGGGGCCCAGTCTGGGACTCCCCCGGAGCCTGCACAACAGTGGTGACGGTGATGTAATTACCATCAGGGGGGTTGGGTTCGATACTGGTTTTGTATATATTTGTATATATTCCATTTTTATAATTATTATTTTCCTTTTCATTAAAGCTGTTCTAGTTTCCTTTTCTAATCGCTAAGTCTCTCTCCCTTATTCCCTTTCTCTTCCCCTTTGGGGAGGGAGGGGGGTTAACAGAGAGCGTCTGTTATAGGTTTTAGGGGCTGCCCTGACCCTAAACCGCGACAGCATACTTGAATTTTTTTTTTTAAATAACACATGATATTAAGCATGAAGGTCAGCAGAAACACAAAGAGTATGTTTGGCCAGCATTCAAGCAGAGTGCTCCATTTTACAAGAGAAGGGCTGAGTGAATTCATCAGTGTCCATTTCTGCTTTCCAAATCTCTCTCATTCCAGTTTCAGTCCAATTTTTGATTTATTTTCCACAGACACTGTATTTAGATGTGTATGGCTTTCATTGGTGTGACACAGAGTTACTATTATTATAACACACAGAAAAAAAATATTTTTTTTTCCTCTGTTTCCACAAACTTAGTGTCTGATAGAACTAAAAAAAAAAAAAAAAAAAAATTTTTTTTTAAATTTTTTAAAAAAAATTAATAAATAAAAAAAAAAAAAAAAAAAAAAAAAAAAAGTGTCTGACAGATGATTTGGAACTGAGGATGGAAATTATAAGTGGCATAGTTAAAATATCAAAAATGGTTCATCCACTTAGATGTATTCTGCATATCCTGACTGCATTCCTTCTCTTGGCTTTCTTATAATTACAGCTCTGGAAGGAAGATAATGTTTGCAGGACCAGGTTGTATCAACAGTGTTGAAGCTCAGGAAGGGCTGAGCACACCCAGCTTGTCATGACCAACCAAGCTGAAGCTGCCAAACTGCTCATGGGAATTCATATGTTTTCTCAGTGGTTTAGTTTTATTTTCTTCCAAGGAATGATACTGAAGACACAAAGCTACTTTAAGGATATGATGATTATTTGAGGTTTTGGGGGAAAAAAAAAAAAAAAAAAATCCAAATGTTGAAGTATTCTATTGGGTTTTCATTTATTTAAGAAGACAGTGAAACATGTAGACCATATAAAATATAGCCACGTTAATGAGAAAATGAGCTGCCTGACCAAGCAAGCAGCAAGTGGATAACACTTAATGCTGAGCTTGGCACAAAGGGAAGATGAAACCTGATACCTCAGTTTAATGCTAATGTTAAATGTGGATGACTTGTGTGTCCCTGCTAACCAAGTCATTACAGACTTCTTTTGTGCCATTTCAGTCTTTTTTAAACATTTGTTCTTACTCTTGTAGATACGCAATCTGCTGAAATCAGGAATGTGATACTATACTTCATCCTTCAGTTTCATCTCAATTTAAATAAGGAAAGAAAACATCAAATATACTAAGCTGACAGATAAACTGAGCAACTCAGAGAGTTCTTTCTAGTTCAAATGTTTTTTTGAATGTTATGGTCAATAGAGAAGAAGGTAGCTAGGAGAAGGGAGAAAAATCAATGCAGGTTTACAGATCATCTCAGAACATATTTCCTAGTTACAGTATGGATAGCTTCATTATCCAGTAAATACGCTGTGTGTACTTTAAAAATACTTTACAGGAGTTACACCTTACTTTTTATACATTAATATATAAACGAATACTGCATTTTTAAATATATACATACAAATATGCCTTAGTACATATTTTTTATTGAATAACTATAGATTGAGATTGTCTTATTTCATTACATGGTATCTTTTATGTCTCAATACCATCCCATCTAGACAGATTTTTCATCTGTGTGCCAGTAAATGCACATTTGCTTACAATTTGTATTCACAAAGACTACATTTATAATGTTCTGTTTGCTTATAATTCAGCATGACTGAGCTTTAAAAAACCTGTCAGTGCCCTGAAAGAGCTCTGGTAATTATGCAACAGTACTGAAATGAAATAATAGTGCAGGGAAACATTCATGTTATTAATAATTGAACATATACATCCGTGGAGTGGTGAGCACTTGTTTTTTAACATGACACTTCTAAGTTCTGTAAGACACAGTGGACAAACAAATTGCACATGTATTCCTCAGCTCTTTATACTTTAAACCTGGTTATGATATCCATGCATGACCGACAGTTTTCATGCAACATAAATCAGGAATATCTCCTGAAATTTCAGATTACTTCAATTTTATCAAACATTTGAAGTGCTTTTGCATGCACATTGCTTTAGTAGCAAAAGCTTTAGAAATGTGCATCAGCTGAAAATCAAGGCTCTCTTTTCCTTTGGAAGAATGAAAGATCTGGCTAGGAAGACACCAACTTGCCCTGCAAGCAATCATGCCAAGCAAGCTCCGTCCATTTCTAAGTTGGAAATGGTTTGGGAGGTTGGTTATAACATTGTAAGACTCCTGTCTATCAATTTTGCACTTTTAATAATTCTAAGATATCTGGGGAGCATATCTCAGAGGAGATGGCTGAAACGTGATGAAAAATCTGATACATCTGAAGTGCTAAAGCATTAGCTTGTCAGGACAAAAGAGTATTTAAGGATTGTGGTTGCTGACTGTATCACACACACATACAGTGTGGGATCTGGACAAAATGAAAGACCATTCCTCTCATACATTTCTGATGCCTCCCCATTAATTTTGTGCTCTTGAGCTCTAGTGCTGTGTTGTTTGGTACTACACTGATGTCTTTGTTCATAGAGTTGTTTAGACAACACTTAATGCTGCCCAGAGATCACTCAGTTCCCTTGTGTGTAGTGTTGCAGTTTAGACCTGGATCATGGTGAGGGCAACAAGTTGACCTCTGAAGTGGGCTGTAGTAATTGATTTGACTGATTTGCAGAAAGCTAGTCATCATTTGACCTTGTCATGTAAGATCATTCTGACATCTTTTAAATTTTCTATGTCACTATTAATTCATTCATCAGTGAGAACATTTTACTGGTCTGTCACAGCAATCACATTGGTAAGGGTTTCTTTCACAGAACTTAAAAGGCATCCCTTTTCCACAAAATTTCTTCACATCATGGATGACCTTCTTATGGTAGCTCTGAGCTTCGGCAGGGAATGTGACCATGACAGTCGCAGCTTACTATGCTCTCTCTCTTTCAACATTTCTCATCATTGAAATGTTTTGCTTTATTAGCAGTGAGGGTCACTATTTGTTCTTGGCTTTGCTCTTCCATTTTCTAGGTGCAGGATTTCTGTATAGCAAAACAGGGTGGTCAAGGAAACACTGCATATATCATTGCAATTAAAGTTTTTATATTATAAAAGTCAGAACAAAGAATGAAGTTAAAATAAACTATCTTGCTGTGTCAGTACAGGCTGAAAACAATGATACTCAAAAGTAAAAATGTCATTGAAAAGAAATGTTGAAATACAATGTTATGATTCAAGTAAAGCTGCATGGACTTTTAACTGAAAATTGTTCTCAAAAGTTTTCAGCAATTCCTAATCTGATTTTTTAAATAATTCTCTGACCAAAATAAAAAAGCAAACACAAGCCCCCTCCCAAAAATGACCCTCTGAAAAATGAAAATTGTCCTTATTGAAGAAGAAAAAGTTATTTCCATGCACCTGGGCCAAACTGTTCCATCCTTTCTCTTGTAAAGCTATAGATTTCTCTGCTGAAATATTTCATTTAAAAAAAAAATAAAATTAAATTAAAAAAAGCATTTCCAGGGTAAGTTACTTCTCTGTGGGGAAGAGGGTGACTCAAAGTGGTCCTGTGAGAGTAGTAAATGCAGTGAAGAATAGAAAATTAAAAGCTTCGCATTTACTAAATAAAAATTCGGGCTAACATTCTGTTAAGATGGTAGATACCAATGGAGCAGATTTAATGATTTGACATTGTGTTTTAAGAGGTAAATAAGAAAAAACAATAGAGAAGAACAATATACCAATTACTTGTAGCCAAGTTATAAACAAACCACACTCACGTGTTTCCATTGCCATGAAGTTCAAGCTTAATTATTGTATTCTAAAATGCTTTGCCTTGAGAAAAGACCGTAGTGACTGAAGAATTTTTATTAAATATCTGTAAAGCATTAAAATGCTGAGTCACATCATTGGGCTTGATCACACAAACCTTTTATGTAACTGATGGATTTTTCAGTATTCTACTTTACCAATAGAGGTCTAAGTCTACAAGCAAGTAAAAAATAAAAGTGAGATGTAGAAATATGATGGCTGATTTCCACTAAAAGTGTAACACCTCCACCTCGCCTACCCTGCCTATCCCTCCTGAACAGCCTGTAGCCAATCATGGGACTCCTTCCACCAATTCTCCCTAATACCTGTGATACTGTAACTCTGGGAGTTGACCAATGCTTCCTGTTCATACTGTTTTTTTCTTACACTCTGTGGTTTGGTGTACAAGCACTTCAGATATGCTTCTAAGCCCTGTGTGCCCCCAGCAGCAGTGCACATGTTCCCACTCGTGTTGCTATGCACAGGCAATACCATCCCAGACCTTGGCTTACTTGCTCTCAATCTTGTTGGTATCTCCTTCCTGCATCTCTTCTACTTTAAAGCTCTCTCAATCAGTCCTAACACCTTATGTCCAAACTCCTGTTTTCACCATCAGGACAGGTGGATCTCATCGGGCCCCAAAATACCTTGCCTCTTGAAGGCTCTTCCATGATTTAAAACCTTATTTGTCCATACTGCTTCTAGACTTGATTTCCTTGAGCGACCTCAGATATCCTTGCTATATGTTCTCCAATATCTTCAATCCTAGAGTTATCATAAACCAAGCATCAAGATATATAATTTTAGGTGGTTAAATCCTCCAGGGACCTTACATGCCTGAGACAGTCTTTGTCTCTAGTTATTATAAAAAGGACTCCTTCAAAATTCTATATTTGCAAATCCATTTTTCATTATCTTCCTCCTCTGTCACCCTGTCTAGTTTTCTTCCCATTGACTATAGAATCATAAAATGGTTTTAGTTGGAAGGGACCTTAAAGATCATCTAGTCCTGACGCTCCTGCCATGGACAGGGACACCTTCTACTAGACCAGGTTGCTCAAAGTCATGTCAAACCCTGCCTTGAATACTTCTGGAGAGGGGGCTTCCACAACTTCTTTGGGCAACCTGTTCCAGTGTTTCACCACTCTTACTGCAAATAATTTCTTCCTAATATCTAGTCTAAATCTACCCTCATCCACCTTAACCCTTCATCCTATCACTACAGTCCCTTGTAAAAAGTCCTTCCCCAGCTTTCTTGTAGGTCCACTTCAGGTACTGGGATGCTTCTATAAGGTTTCTCCAGAGCCTTCTCTTCTCCGGCACGAATAGCTCCATCTCTTGTAGCATGTCCCTAAAGATGAGGTTCTCTAACCCTCTGATCATCTTCATGGGCTTCCTCTGGACACGCTCCAACAGTTTAATGGTCTTCTTGTGTTGTGGGCCCCATAACTGGATGCAGCACTCCTGGTTAGGTCTCATAAGAGCAAAGTACAGGGAAAGAAACATCTCACTTGACCTGCTGGCCATTCTTTTTTTGATGCAGCCCAGGATACAGTTGACCTTCTGGGCTGCAAGTGCACTTTTCTGGCTAATGTTTTGTTTTTCATCATGCAACACACCACAGTTCTTCTCCTCAAGACTATGTATGTCTCATTTCCTTTCTGGTTTTAATAATCTCTATAATAGGACCCTGAAAACTGTTGTTCTGTCAGCCTCACCTCTATGCCTGGGAAGATCATGGAGCAGATTCTCTTAGAGGGTCTAACAAGGCAAATAGAGGACAGTGGAGTGATGAAAGACAGCCAGCATGGCTTCATCAAAGGCAAATCCTGCCTGATGAATCTAGTGGCTTTCTATGATAAGGTGACTACCCCTGTGGACGAGGGATGACCTATAGATGGATCTATCTGGACTTCTGCAAGGCTTTTGACACTATCTCCTACAACATCCTACTCAACAAGTTGGAGAGATATGGATTTGATGAGTGGACTGTTCAGTGGATAAGGAATTGGCTGGATGGTCACATTCAGAGTATGATGGTCAATGGCTCGATATCCATCTGGAGACCAGTGACAACTGGCATCGCTCAGGGGTCTGTACTGGGACCTGTACTGTTTAATATTTTCATCAGTGATATTGAGAGTGGGATCAAGTACACCATCAGCAAATTTGCAGATGACACCAAGCTGAGTGGTGCTGTCGACAGGCTGGAGGGGAAGAATGTCATCCAGAGAGACCTGGATAAGCTGGAGAGGTGGGCCCAGGTGAACATCATGAGGTTCAACAAGACTAAGTGCAGGGTCCTGCACCTGGTTCAGAACAACCCTCACTATCAGTCCAGGCTGAGAGACAAGGTGCTGGAAAGGAGTTCTGTGGAAAATGACTTGGGGGTGTTGGTGGATGAGAAGCTGGACATGAGCCAACAGTGTGCACTTGCAGCCAAGAAGGCAAATTGCATCCTGGGATGCATCAAGAGAAGTGTGGCCAGCAGATTGAGGGAGGTGATTCTGCCCCTCTACTCTGCTCTGGTGAGACCACACCTGGAGTACTGTGTCCAGCTCTGGTGTCCTCAACTCAGGAAAGACATGGACCTGATGGAGAAGGTCCAGAGGAGGGTCACAAAGATGATCAGAGGGCTGGAACACCTCTTCGAAGAGGACAGGCTGAGGGAGCTGGCATTGTTCAGCCTGGAGAAGAGAAGGCTCCGGGGAGACCTACTAGTGACCTTCCAGTACCTGAAGGGGGCCTACAGGAAGGCTGGAGAAGGGCTGCTTAGGAGGGCCTGTAGCTAAAGGATGAGGTTTAAATTACAGAATAGTAGAATTAGATTGGATATCAGGAAGAAGTTTTTTACACTGAGGGTGGTAGAACAGTGGAATAGGCTACTCAGAGAGGTGGTTGAGGCCCCATTCCTGCAGATATTCAAGGTGAGGTTGGACAAGGCTCTGAGCAGCCTGGTCTAGTTGAGGGTATCCCTGCTCACTGCATGGGGGCTGGACTGGATGACCTTTGGAGGTGCCTTCCAGCCCTAGCCATTCTATGATTCTATGATCTCTACATCTCCAGAGATGAATGCCTCTGAAGCTGGCTGTGGTTTAAAACATCACTGTTTGCAGTCCACAAAAGGTTTTCCCTAATTTTTCCAGATGACAAATCACACATGCAATTCAATGGATGTTAAATATATTGTTTTCAATATCTCCAAAGCTTTACCAAACTTTACAAAACAAGATTTCAAATATCACTGTGATTAGCAGATTAAAATGCGTGGTTTTGAAAATCCTTTGCAGACTTTTTGTGGAAAGGATCTTATCTTTCAGTAAGTTCTCAAATGTTAACAACTTCAGTAGTTCTCAACATGACTTTCTAGCTTGGTTTAAATTTTCTGTTAACCTCCATTATCTATTTTTCCAGAAACCAGGACAGAATCCCTTCAAACAAAGCAAAAACATGAACACATTGCTTAATACGAGCTAGTTATTGTTTTCTTTCAGAATTATTTTTTAGTACCTCCTGAGGTCTTCAGATAAGAAATGATTGGTAAGTTATTTGCAAAATCAGTATAAACAAATAATTTGAAAGGTAAGCAGTGAATTGGGATGTGTTAATACCCAATGTACTAAAGAAACCATGCCATTGTATAGTAAACATTAGAAGTATTAAACACCTTGATAATGACTGTTCTCTAAGACTGAAGTGTGAATAAAACTCGTTTAACCTTTAAATCCAAAGACACTTAAATGTCAAATAACCATGCAATACATAAAGCAGGTGAAAATCCAATCATACAGGAACTTTTTAAGATAAACATATGAGCATGATTTCTTCATTATTAAAGAAAGTCTTCTAAAGTCAATGTCATTTACAGTGAACCCTTGAGAGTTAACAAAAATTAACAAAGTGAATCAGCTCCTAAGCTAATAGTCTGTGATCACCACAAGTTTGGAGGGGGTTTTTTTGACATCCTGAGCCCAGGAATCACGATAATATCTAATTCTGTGATTTTCACATTTTAGTAACTTGGCTTTCTTATCAGTTTCCATTATATTGACTTTCTTATGAAAATAGACAGAAAATGACAAATTAGAGCTAGAGTTTCTTTTATGTGTTGGCTACCTTTTTAGAGGTATGAGTAAGTTTATTCTGTTATTAAAAGCCTATCTGTCTAGAGAATTGATGAACAAAACAGCTTTGGATCCATAAAGCCACATGCAAATTGTCTTGCTATTTTGTCATTCAGGTTTACTTTAGTCTGACATCAGAAGTTGTTACTACCACACTGATTAGCATCATTCCCGTTAAAGCATTGATTTGTTTATTATCTCACTTCTTTAAACTTCCTTTTTTTCCCAACATTTCAACACAAAGTGAAGCAACTCCTAAGGCCCATATTAATGCTCCTTAAGCATTACACTGCTTTCATGAGATCAGACACAGCCCCTTGCGCCCTTTTCACATGTATGGTTCTTGAAAGTGCATTTTGATCCTCAGCTCTGCTAAGCTGGTTGGTGGTAGGAATTACATTTTATGGCTTTTCCACACTTGTTCCTTTTTTTTTTTTTCTTCCCCTTCATTTTTTTTTTTTTTTTTCTTCTTCGTCTTCTGTCCTTTAGAACATGAACTTCAAGTGGAGCATTCATTCCTCATGGCCATAAAGAGTGTGCTACCTTCAACTTTAGAGAAGCACTGAATACATTGAAATAGGAATTATTTTTATAAAACTATAATAATTAGTCTATTAAACAGAAGTAGTTTAATGGAGAAGAGTGTCCTTTCATTGTCCATGTCTATCTAAAAATGCAAACCTATCTGAAACAAATTTTTGTGAAGAAATAGAGGAGCAGATTGGTGTTATAGGATGATTACATAAATTATTTTAGTCCACTAAGCTCTATAAAACGTATTTCCAAAACAACAAGAGGGATGTAGCTCAGTTTGATTATAGGTTGGTTGTAACTGTCTGATCGCCTTTTATGCTCCCTGTCCAGCTACTCTGCTGCTTCTCTCCATTTTGGGCTCTCACCAAGCCAACTCATTATGCAAAGGAGAACTCTTACATCCACCAGAGTTCTTCTGCAGTATAAACAAATGTTTCACCTGTGTTGTATTCTAATGTGTTAATTCTCATCACTATAATGAGTATTTTCCTATGAGAAATCACTATACCAAAAAGCTAATGGTGTATGACTGGTTTCTAATGTGATCTTTCTCTGGGAAGTTTGATAAAAATGAGATTCAGAACACTAACAACAGGGTTCTTCATTCCAGAGATAGTCTTGTAATAGCTATTAATATTAATACCTAGTTTTAAGAATAGACTGTCCACTTTCACTGTTCATGGAACAAGCCTGAAACACACAAAAGTGACAGAAAAAGCAGGCTTCCCATTATTATACATTTTTTCATTCTTACCTCCACCAAACCTGACAGTATCTCTGTGAATTTCATAGACCACTGAAAGCTGTTCAGAATTGCAAATGTATATACTGAGCTTTCCAAAGCAATAACATCCTAATCCAGTGATTAGTCCTGCTGGTATCACAGTGTAGGTTGAAAGTAAAGAAAGAAAATAATAACAGAAAAAAATGTCAAAACCCCCAAACTACTTCTTTTTCACAACGGTTTAGCTATCCTGCAGAGCATAATATCACCAGCAGCTTTCTGCAAAGAATAAATATTTCTACCAGAGGTTATGAACTCTTCTTGCTTGCTTGATGCCATCAGTGCCTCAGAACACAGTGCAGGGTAATAGTCAAAGGTAACATAGACTTTAAGAGTTACGGTGCTCACTACTGGCCAGTCTTAGACCTCTGGATCTCAGAATGGTCTGATTACTGGGTAATACATACCACAGAGATATACCACAGCTGGGAGCTGGGAGCTGCATATGCATGTTAGTGTCCCTGTGTGCCTTTTTCTTTTAAGGGCATCAGAGGGACAGAACTTTGCTTTAATGATATGTGACTTCCAGACCAGGCTGGCTCTCATCTGTACTCTTCAGAGGCAGGTATCAAGCCTGCAGCTGGCTGCTGCTGCTCAGGAAGACAAACCAAAACACACCAAACTATGATTATTAAAACAGGCTGTGCTGAAATTTAAAGCATGGGATCTTTGTGTGAAAAAATATATCTATAGTAAGCTCTTTTGCACCCTGTATACATTTATGCCTGCTGTTAATGAAATGTCAAGGATAACTGTAGGGTAATGTGTACAGCATTTTCAGAAATACAGACCTACAGTGTAACATACTAATGGGAAAGCCTTGATTGTGTGTTTCAGGGTTAATTATCCTGAGGGCTGAGAATAAAGATAGCATCCTCCAATCAATCACAGCTTTCCTGGATATGAACAAAACAGGAAACATATCTGTAATGAAAGAGCAGGAGATTGGAGTAATTTAAATAAAAATGGTACATACTTTCTCTGTTCTTAAAAAGGATTCAAAACCTAAAAAGAGGCAAAGGCATAATAATTTTTTTTAAAACTTGCAAATGCAATGCCAGTGTCTTCAGTAGGGTGATAAATAACTATATTTTCTTTCTATTAATTGTTCTACAAGTTACTTTGTTTTTGCATTTTAAAATAAATGTCTGAGGTTTTGTGCAATTAGGTTGGAAAAACAGAATGAAATAACACTGTCCTTGTTTATTGGAATCATTATGCCAGAAATGTGCATTATATACGCTTATCTGCAGATGCTAAGAGTGAAGTTGTGCTAAATATTGCTGCCCACAGATATACAGATATTTGGAATCTGAGAAGCAAATATGCAAGGTTTTGTGAAATGTTAATAAATAATGAAATAAAATACATCTATACTGTAAAACATAGAAAGGTAGACCTTCAGTTAAGGTTATCTATCTGGTATATCATAGAGCAAGCTGCTTCCTGCATATACTGATTTAAGCCTCTTACATCTGAGCAATGTATTGTGTTTTCAAGGGCCTTGAGTGTATTCATGGACCTTCATTGACCTGACCAGGCTCACCTGGGACCACCACCCAGGTACCATCTTCCTATTGCTCAGGAGTCCCATTTAAGCTCAGCCCTGTGACTCAAGTTATGTTATAGATATACCTGTCTTCAGCCTTGGCTAGTTCTGGTTTGTTGACTTCATTTGACTTCAATTAACTTCAGGCATGACTTGCCACATCTCAGTTGTGTGATGATGGTTGGGCTGTTGGTGGACCCTGACCCTTGGCAGATTGGCAAAGTCAGGCTTGGATCATCTTGCTCAGGTGTGTTGGGAAGGCATTCTTGGAGGTCAAGTTGTTACTCCTGCCTGCACTGTAGTTTTTGTTGTTTTGGGTTTTTTTTTCTATTTTACTATGTGGTGAGTTTCATCTCCTTCCAGCTATGCTTGATTGCTGGTGAAGTTTCATGGTAGTTTCCTGAAAAAGGGGGAAGTGTCAGGAGGTTACCCTCTTTCCATGAGAAAGTTTTATGAGGATTCCCTGTGAATTTTTCCCATTTCTGTAAAGTAAATTGAGGAACAGTCAGTTCCAGATAAACTTAGGTTTTTTTCAGGGAAGGAAGGATGTTGCAGGGAATATTAGATGCAACAGAGGGATCAGATTTTGTCTTCTATTAGGAGACCACATGCACTATTTGCATTACCTAGAAAGTAAAAGGGCTGAATCTGGCCTGGTGCTGTATTATGGCTGACATGGATATACATACATTGTAATAGAGAGCCTCTGAGCCAAAAAACTTATAATTTTAAGGTGAGAGTTCCACTGTATGACACATGTAAAACACCCACAGTTTGCACAACAATGTATCTAGGTCACTGCTCTCCCAGAGATGATGTAAGACATTACACATGGAGAATACACTAACCCAGTCACAGGCTTCGTCAAAATCTCAGGATCACAGTTGAGGGATTATGGATGTGCATCCCTAATCCCTGATGCCTATGAAGTTATCTGATTGATTTTATAACCTAATTATATTGTTTGCCTCCATGGAGTTTATGTCCCTCTGTGTTTTACTACCATGAAGTACAACATCCCCTCATACCAAGCAACATATAACAGGGAGCACAGAATCATAGAATGTTTTGGGTTGGAAGGGACCTTTAAAGATCATGTAGTCCAATCTTACCTTTCACTACTTTCACTAAAAAGCACTTTCTCAAAGCTCCTTTGAACTCTTCCAGGGAGGGGGCATCCACAACTTCTCTGAGCAACTTGTTCCAGTGCCTCACTACCCTCATGCTAAAATGTTTCTTCCTTATATCTAGTCTAAACTGACCTCTTTCAGTTAAAAGATATTTCTCCTCCTGCTATCATTAAAGGCCTTGGTTCTAATTTTGTCCCCATCTTTCTTATAAGTCCCTGTTAAGCATTGCAAGGTTGCAATAAAGTCTCTCGAAAGCCTTCTTTTCTCTAAGCTGAACAACTCCAACTCTCTCCACCTTTCTTCATAGGAGAGGTGTTCCAGCCCTCCTATGAAGAGGGCAAAAGAGAAGCGAGCCTTTAAAAGAAGAGACAACTGAGACACAATCAGGTTTTGGGAAGGGTCGTTTAAGAAGATTGTCCAAAATTAAACCTCAAGGTGAGAATCCAAGAGCCCTCATTTCCAACTTTCAGAAGAAAAGACCGATGTCACTTTGGCTTTCTAGTTTTATTTTGCATCACACTGTTCTGAGTTGTCTTCCATTGAGTCATTCTGAGAGATAGTTTTATTTTTTGTTTCTTATTTATTCTCTTGGCCAGGAGATTTTTAACAGCATATAGAACAATTCTGTGTCATTTCTGCAGAGGCAAGATACTCTTCAATTATATCTCATAAAACACTTCCCATGTGAGGGCAGGAAATCTGGTATAAATGAACACTTTATTGTATCATTGCTAAAACTAGAGTTGGAAAGCTTTGAATCTCAGTGAAGTATATAAAAATAGCCCACCCCTTTCCACCAATTAACAGCTATCATAATTTTGTTTAAAACAAGTTATTGTAGAAACGAAAGGAAGCCTCTGTCTATTTTTTTAATAGCTGAAATGTAGAACCTCTTATGGAATAAATTGTTTCCTGAAAAAAAAAAAAAAAAAAAAAAAAACAACCCATCTTAATTTCACTGTTGTAGTCAATTATTTCCCATTCTCTGTAAGCAACTACAACTATTTAATCAAAAGAGTGACATTTCCTGATATTGATTTGCTTTTATACTTCCAACATTCCAAGAAAGAAAATGGCATTTTGACATACTGGTCAATAAGATGCTTTGTGTCTATCCAAGAGATCCAGGAGGGAAAATTTCTACAAGTCTGTCAACTGTTTGATGACAAATTTTCTCTTTTCTAAAGTAAGAATACCTGGTTTTAATCAAGACTTGAAGTTTGAGTAACAAACTGTCTTACACAGTCTTGCATCAGCAGAATCAAGTGTTGATATTCATAACATGGAAGAAACACCAGGTTTTTGAAATGGGGCACTTCCCAGTTGCTAAGTTAGATCTCCTGGGATCAAGGTGTGAGGAAAAAAATGGAGCCCTGGAGTGCTCCAGCAGGTCCTCAAGTGGGAGTAACTGGAGTAGGATGCTGAACTTACCTGCCATTCTCTCTAAATATAGCCTATGTACCCTTATCTTCACTCCTTAATTAAACAAATTTTCTATGAGCTGTCACCTATATAGTGCTTTTCCACAGAACATGTGTAGTAAGTGCCATAATGTCCAACTAATGGTTTTGGTTTTTGTTTTTTTTTTTTTTTTTTATTTTGCATTTCAAAAATGTAAGAATTTCTTACTAAATGTATTGATGTAGGGAGACCAGTGGATGTAGTCTACCTTGACCTTAGCAAGCCTTTTGACAGTCTCCCTCCCATAACATCCTTAAGAGCAAGCTCAGGAATTGTGTGATAGAAGAATGGACAGTGGAATGGATTAAAAATGGGCTACACAACAGAGCCTAAAGAGTTTTGATCAATGGTGCAGGGTCCAGATGGACACTTGTAACTAGTGGAGTCCCCCAGGGATCAGTGCTGAGTTCAGTGATGGGTCCAGTCCCATTCAACATCTTTATCAATGACCTTGATGGCAGGACAGAGTGCCTTCTCAGCAAGTTTGATGAGACACAAGTTTGATGAGACTGTGTGGCCATTCAGCAAGATTTGGACAGACTGGAAAGTTGTGAAAAGAGGAACCTAATAAGTTTTAACAAACCTAATGAGGTTTAACAAGAGCAAGGGCAAGAGTCCTGCACCTGGGAAGGAACAATAAAATGCACCAGTACAAGTAAGGAGATGATCTGCTAGAGAATTGCTCCATGGAAAAGGACCTTGGTGTCCTGATAGACAGCAAGCTGTCCATGGGACAACAATGTGCCCTTGTGTCCAAGAAGGCAAATGGCATCCTGGGGTGCATTAAGAAGAGTGTGTCCAGCAGATCAAGGGAGGTTTTTCTCCCCCCCTATTCTGCCCTACTGAGACCTCACTTGGAATATTGCATCCAGATCTGGGCCCCCCAGTTCAAGAGAGACAGAGATCTACTTGAGAGAGTCCAACAGAGGGCTACAAGGATGATTAAGGGGCTGGAACAACTGCCTTATGAGAAAAGGCTGAGGGACCTGGGTCTTTTCAGTCTGGAGAGGAGAAGACTGAGAAGGGATCTAATTAATGTCTATATATACATAAGGACTGGGCATCAAGAAAGCAGGGACAATCTCTTTTCCCTCGTGCATTATGACAGGACAAGGGTCAATGGATTTAAGCTAGAGTACAGGAAGTTCCACCTCAACATGAGGAAGAACTTCACTGTAAGAGTTGTAGAACATTGAAATAGACTCCCCAGAGAGGTTGTGATATCTCCTTCTCTGGAGACTTTCAAAACCTGTCTGGATGCATTTCTGTGTGATCTGCTCTATTTTTTGTCCTGCTCTGTCAGGGGGGTTGGACTTGATGACCTTCAGAGGTCCCTTCCAGACCCTAACATTCTGTGATTCTGTGATATCTTGTGAAACAAACAAGCATTGTGTATTTTTTGTAATTTTGGTTTCTTGTAGAATGGTTATGGTTTTGATTTATTCTGTGTTCTAACTGGGTATTCGTAAGCTTCTCTTCTAAGTGAAGCTCAAATGTACCAAGAAATTCATAGGCTGAATCCAAGCATTCTTCCTTCAAAGACAGACACAGTTCTTCAAGTCTATACTTCTCTCCTCAATGCATTTTACTGCATGATATCGTGTAGCAGAAACTGCAACATGGTCTGGCTAGAAGATTCTTGTGGGGAGGGGGAACTGGTAGAAACCTCAAATATTATGGGTTTTTTACACAGTTCCAGCAGGAGCTTCTGTGCCTTCTTTGAATGTAGCAGATTCTTTTGGATTAATCCTTTGAACAGAGTTCATACAAACTTAAGCTATTAAAACTAATGCTGACATTCTGTTATTTTCAATTAAGTCTCTTACTCCCAGGGGCATGCTAATCCATCTAAGGATAAGTATATGGTAGATGAGATGGTTTGGTGTGCACATGGCTGAATATTAGAGGCAGGCTAGACAATGAAATGCGAAAGCACTCTTTAAGAGTGATTATATTTGTTTTTCTCCCTAGTAATGATGCCTGCTAGGAAAAAAAAAAAACAACCAAACCCCAAAAAAACCCCACCAAACCAAAAAACAAGCAAATAAACTCCACCTTTCTTTATCCCTAACTGTTTGTGCTTTATCCAAAACTGACTGGGGAACTGCAAATGAAAGGATCTCCTTTACCTCACTAGGGAGTAAACAGCATTTTCCTCTACATGGTTCAATGTCCTGTGTCTTTGGTAATTGCCGGTGAATTTGTGAATTAGGATACAATTTTCCACAATATGTGATGAATTGCAAATCACTTGAGCCAAGCAAATTATCAATTTTCATTTTGCTGGTAATTTGCTTTGTTAGGGGTTTACATTAAGTGTTTCAAGAAATGTCAATTTGTGCAGCGTTCTCTTTTCTGAGTTTAATTTTCTTGACACTGAGTAATTTACTTTCTCACACTTGTCTGTGTACTATTCCAACATGTTTGAAAGCTACAGCTTTTGTTCCTTATTGTTCACTTTAAGAGAATTTAATTAGTTGACCTTTCTACTTTCGTTTAAGACAACAAAATTAAGTGTTGTAATTATTTAGTTTTTTTAAATATTTCCACAACCACACATTTATTCCAATTAATGTTTTGGGTGAGTTTTCTGAGTAGTTTTAATTTCTATCAAGTTTATGATTACCTTTAAGTTGTTGTATTTATACATTTATTTGCAAGAACCTTACTTGTGTTTTTTTACTGTTTCTTCCCCTGCATGAGTCACCTTCTTTTGAGTAAGTTGTCAGTAGACAACAGTCTTTTTTGACTTCAGTGTGTTCAAACTGCACTTTGGGGGGAAAAATAGATGAATTTTTCTTGAACTGAAGATTTCTTGAAAAATCTCATCTCCATTAATTGATTTTTGGACTCATGTGTCCTTCCAAGGGTTTTTTTTCCAACATTACCTGTTTCTTGATTTCCATTTTTCTCCTGTTTATTATTTTGCTTTAGAATAGCAATTGCAGATTTCAACAAATTGAGAGCTTCATTTTGTTAAGATGGGAACAATTTTTAAGTGACAAGTATGGGAAGATGTAGAACTATCACTGATGTCAATATTTTCATGACTTACTTATGACATTGGCTGAAGTAGAAATAATTAATAAGACTGTGTTTGTTTGAAATATGTTGTAGGTGGTGTATCAGGGATGGTCCCCCTTGGAAAGACTGGGGAGTAAAGAAACTTATCTTAGGGTCAGAAAAAATTGACTTCAATGTTAAAATGTAAAAAAGTGCAGTTTAGGAGACAGTACTCTGCAGTGGCTTGCATGTGAGGTATAGATGGTTTTACATTGTACTGTTGTACAGTAATATAGGAAGCAACTTTGAGAAGCTATGTATTTTAATATTGATTTTGATGTTATAGCTGTTAGTAAAGAAACATGAATACTCCTTGTCATGGAAATTTAGCATAAGCCCACACCTTGGTTATGTCATTACATTTTAAGACAGATAAAATTAAAAAAAACCTCTTTGGTACTTCAATACTTTTTAATACTTATATGTAACTCTTGCCTGGTAGCAACAATCCTCTTCTGAGAGAGGACAGGACAACAGGCTGCCTGTATACAGTATACTGAAAAGATGCATCTTGCCTGGTATTTTATTGATATTGCAGAAAAGGATTCTTGGATAACAGCAAGCAAAGCCTCTTGACACTCAAAGTTGAGAGACACTACTTCACACTTCCCCTTTGAACAGTTGTTTTAAATGACCCAGCAGCAGGACTGATATGTCTGCAAAGATGTTCTCCTTACAGGTATGTGAATCTACATTATGACTGAAGCAAGATTGACTAAGCCATACTTAGCTTAAAGTGACATGTTTGATCCTGTTATATTGAAAGAGAATTTACTCCTTCTCTTCTGAGGTGCTTTAAATTCATGTGCCTTTTTTATATTTACTTGTGGGGGAAGCATTTCTGTCCTACGTATATGAAACTGAGACACAGAAATGTTGACTGATTTGCCTAAGATCATACCACAAAAATATATGAAGGATGGGAAAATAATTAAATGATCTTGACTTTCCAATCTTTTCTCTAAATACCAAATCTCTTTGTAAAAACTGTGAACATTTTTAAGGGCTATTACAAAAACATTACAGGCTTTGCCCTGTGACAACATCTCCTTTCCATGCTTTCTTTTGTTTTATCCTAAGTTATGTTATTATAGACTTTCTTTACCATGCAGATTTAGAAGCTTTGTCATAGGGGTGTGAATGAATTATTTTGAATACTTGTCTGCAGCAGCAAGATTCCTGTTCTTGCAGTATTTTCTTTTAGATGAGTTTTTTTTTTTAATTTTTTATTGATTTAGAATACAACCATTTTCAAATCATCATATTACTTTTACATAATTTTATGCAAAATTTCCATCCCAGGTTAAGCCAACAGAAAAAAAACAAATAAAAATATCTGGTTAGACTACTGATAAACACAAAGGATGTTTTCCTCCCCTACTTCACCTCTTCTTCAAACAAAAAAAAATGTTTCTCAGTCCAAAAAAACGTTTAATGATAGGGGTGAGCTTTTTAACAAACAAGTCCCATCCATGTAGTTGTCACAGAAATTATCTCAAATGCAGAGACAAGAATGACTCCTTGTCAAACAAGACAATTATACAAAAACATCTGAATCAGTCAACTGTATAATGACTGTAAAGGAAAGCAGCTTAACATTCTGTTAGACAAATGTCTTACTGACCACAGTCACAGCTGATGTTCAGGAAGGCTGGAATCACTGGAGCTTCCCTCAGTGTTTGAAGCATCCTGATGTTCTGATTCTCCCAATCCTTATAGATATTGAAGCAATGTGTCCTTGCTTATATAATGTGAAGGAGCATTATAAGAGATCTGTACCTGGCAAACCTCCAGCTTGAAGCACCTGCAGCAAAAAAAGCAGATGTCCCAAATACTTACCAGTGCATTGAATTGTTTTAATGTCCCTGAATAAATTTTTTGGCTCAAGTCCAACTGATTTAAGAGAGTCTGCATCTTAAGTCCTGACATTTATTGTACAGGGTATTTCCTGGATTGACAGGCAATTCAGAAAACAGATCAGAGGACTAAGGTATAATTGAGTAAATGATTTTAATCTTCTGCCTTGTCTACCAGAGCCTTGATCCCCTTTAAAAGAAGAAATTGTCAGTTAAAATAATCTAAATCATTAGTGCTTGGAAGATGTTTTCTAAGCAGGGCAAATGGAGATTCATGAAAAAAATGTATAAGAAACTAGAATAAAATAGTACAGACGTTTGTGTGTATTCATTACCCAACAGTTCAGATGAAAATCCCCTTTTAACATATGTAAACTCCTCACCCAGTGAATAAACATCAGTTTGAATGCAGTAGAAAATACATTTTTCACTATGGAGCTACAACATAATTTAATATCCTAGAAGAACACTCCATCTTGGTCAAATATAGAAGCAGTTTCTCACAATTTTTGTCCACTTCTAATGTGTGTTTGTCAGCTCTTTGGTGACAGGGTAACCTCTTCAGGTTGCTATTGTTTTATGTGGCACTTGCAGCTGAGAGTATGCTATTGTAAGGAATGACAGTGCTTAATATAATAAACTGTACTCAAGATGTTAATATATTAATCCTTTGTGTAGGGCCATACTAGTGGTTGTACTAAAAGGGATGAGAATGTGCCCATCAGGCCCTTCCTCCATGAAGTCTTAGGTTTTCTGAAAGCAGCAGATCATGCACTCAACAGCATCCATCATGGCCATTACATGATACTATGATATATGAGATCACAACATTAAAGAAAACTGAAAAGCTTCTCCATCTAAGACTGGACTTTTTTCCATCCATTCCACCCAAGTTGGCTCCCAGCCAGGGGAGTCAGAGCAACACCCCAGTATTGCCTCTTAAGCTGCTGCTCAGAGCAGTTTGCTATTTTTTTATTAATTGTATTGAGAAATAATGGATCTTGTTTAGGAAGGTTCAATTTATCACTGTTATCTTAAATATAGATACTGTGGTAAGTATATATATGTGCAACAATTCATACTATCAGTGCCTATGAAATTCCTTTGTGTCCATTTCCACTGACAAAGTGTAGCCAACTTCTTCAGGAAGAGAGAGTGAAATACATACCAGTGCTTAACAAAGGAAGAAGACTTGGAAATGGTTTCTGCTGTTGATTGGTATAGGTCATAATTTGTTGCTCTGTCAAAAAGTCAGCATGCCAGTTGTAGGAAATGATGAGCAATCTTAAAACTGATTGTAAATTGCATCTGACTGATTGGCAAAGTAATCAACTGAAGCTGGGGGAATCAACACTGGGCATGCAGAGCACCTCCTCCTGCCTTGAGGTCATGCAGCTGCAGCAAGTTCAACAAAACGACACATCTTTTGGTGCACAAAAGAGCACAGAGTGACAGTTCAACCCCATGCATACACTTCACTTAAGTATCATTGGGTGTTTTGTTTTCCCTGTTACTTGCTCTTGGCTAGTATTCATTCACTCAGAGACTCTTCAAATGCCTGCTTGTGCACTTTATACAGCAATTTTGGTTTATTTGACATTCATTACAGTGCCCAGTTTCTGTGTTAAATTGCTATGTACTTATTAAGAGAGATGTTGGCACTTGAATTACACTTTTTTTTTTTTTTTTCTCAAGAGGTTTCCCTGCTTTTTCACTTGCCCATTTGAGTGACCATTAATATGTGGATGAAAAGAATGGGCTTCTGAGAGGTTATCTGCCAGAGTAATGATTTTACTCTGTCTGTTTTGATTTCTTGCACATAGTTGCTTAAATATGAGAAAAGTCAACAGAAGAATTATATTGCATTCTGTCTAGGCAGAATACATGGATAAAAATATGTCATATTTACCTCATATATATATATTTACAAAACACACTTGAGCCTTTTGTGGAGGGATTCCCTAGACAATATGAATCTTTCATAATAGCGACTGAGTTAAAATTTGCTGAAGCTTGGTGTGTAGAGTTGCTGAAATGTTAATTGTGTGAACTAACATGAAAATTGTCCCTCCTTCCCAGACTGGAAAATAAGGGAAATGGTTAATCCCTTAGAAACAGATTACTGGAGCTGTTTCCTGAAACTCTGATATTTAGCAATTTTTCTTTGTGTCTGTGGAGGCTTTGTTTGATGCTGCTGTAATTCTTCAAGTAGGAAGATGCAGACAATAAGCACAAGAAGATAGAAAACATTGGCAGTGCTACAGGTATCTGCACCTGAGCTATTCAGTCCATAGTGCAGAACTGCATACTCTACCTGCAGAGCTCAGGACTCGCTCCTTAAGAGTGCAAAGTGTGCACTCATACCATACAACACCTGTCCTGGATCTCCTCCAGGTCCTTATAAGTGTACTTGGAGGGTGTATTTTTATCTTATTCAGCTCAAAGTGCACTCCAAAAAGGCTAAATCTTCTGTCGCAACATGCCAGCAGAGCTAGACTTGGCAAAAACCAAAGGTACATAATGTATGCTGTGGATTGTGACAGCAAATGAATGGGATTGATGAGAGAAAAAAAATATCATGGATCAATCTGTGGGAGTGTGGTAAGGAAAGAGAACCATCTGAAACACTTCTGCTAACTTTATCCTCAGAGAGAACTAGTTGGTTCTTTCAAATGATAAGCCTGCATGCTAGCCAACATGAAGAGTGATGTTCAGGGTCTTAGTCTCATGACCAAGCTTTACTTTCATTAGCACAGCAAGAATAGATCAAATACAGTGAAGCAGGTGATGCAAAAAATGTGAAGTATGTGCTTCAGACATTTTCATGTTTTACCTTAGATTAGATCTAGTCTGGTCTGTGGTCATAATATCCCTAATAAAAATGTAGCCTGAAGCTGTCAAAAATAAATTTATATCCCTGAATATCTTATCTCAGAACAGGAGCCCTTTCAGCAGACCACCCTCAGAACTACCATGCCAGCTTAAATCTATTTCTGGAGATGATGGTAGGATTTTGTCTGTTGTTTTTTTTCTTTCTGGTGTCATCTCCTTTAGAAGGTGGAATCAAGCTCCATTTCTGCTCTTGGATAAAGTCATGTTTTATTTCTGATGTAGATCCTAGCTGTCTTCTTCTTCCAAATTTACTATCACTACCATGGCACTGTCACTCAATTCCCTTTTCCTGCCAAGCTCCTGGTTTCATCATTGGACACAGGGCAGTTCAGCAGAGAGGGGTTTCATACATCTACAGAATATGGTTTGGAGGAAACTCTTTATGATCTGTTATAAACATTTATAGACTTCTTTATGTCTCATTTTTTCCCACTTTCTCAATGGCACTGCTCTATACCAGTCAGACCAAGTTTATGGATAGAGGAGCTGAGCTCAGGGTAGTAGAAATGGAGTGTTCTCAATGCAAAAGTGGAAGGTGCAGAGTTGGGGGTCTCTGTTATAAGCTGTCACCACAACTTTGCAATAGCCAAGTAAATTTTTGGGAGCTCAAACTTAAGCTAAAGAGTACAAATTTCACAGATTCCCAAGCTGTGGTGTCTGCAATGTACTGGTTAATCATCAGCTAGTTTGAGATACACAAAATGGGTTTGGTGTCCTTAGCCACCATCCAAACACTGTCCCTTTGATTGCCAACATGTACCTCCCTCTTTATTTTGTGTCCATTCCTGGAGTGTGTGAGCACTGCTTGGCATAATTTTCAGTACAATCCAGTGCAGCTGTGACTTCATTTCAGTGCAAGCCCTGTAGTTTGTTCTGCAGACCTTGATGAAACACTTAGGTTTTGAAGGAGAACAAGCAATGCCCAATTGCTCTGATTTCCAGCCTGAACTGACTGCTTGTTTCCATGCCAGGACAGAGTCTCTTATGGCATTTGGGTACCTGTTTGTGTTGTCAGAAAGGCTGCCCACCCATATGCTGATGGGAAATGCTACTGTACCTGATCAGCACAGAAGTGCAAATGTAGTTTTCTTTCATTCTTTTACATGTCATATTGAAATACATGGTTGATAAGCTTACTGCAAGTGGGTTGATTGCTCACCACTGTCACAAATGCCCTCTGAGTAGAGAATGCTGGTTGTGCCCTGCAAAACCTCTGTGAGATTGCAAAAGCCTTTTTCCACACTAATTGGAAGAGTAAGGAACAGTATCTTCAGCAATTGTATAAACAGTCCTGATCACAGTTCCCATATGTAGCTTGCTACCATTTATACTATGTTTGCCTTCAATGCAGAGGAAATGATCACCAGGCTTCCAACTGAGGAACAAGAAAGAGACATAGTGGGATTGCAGAGGGTGCTTAAAGGATTAAAACAATAGATAATATGTCTTTTTCCTTACCTTCTACACCTATTCAATCCATAATACCTTTTAGGCAAATGTGGTTATGCTGAATGTGTCTTCATTTGCTGTTTGTGCCCTTTCTGACTTTGTTGAGTGCTGCTAGGCTGCCTGCATTTGCTGCTTCAGCACCCTCAGAATACCTCAAAGGGTAAAGTGTTTATTAGAGAAATGTGGCTTATGGATTGCAATGTAGAATTCTGATGGTGAGAGAGGAGTGGAAGAGGAGATTTGATAGCTCTTCACTTCTTTGTGTGAAAGTGGGGTTAGCAGTGACTATAAGCGAGTGGAAGATTGATAAATCCTGTTTTAACTGCTGTCAGAGCTCACTGTGAAGCTGGATAAAGGTTAGAGAGGTGGTGATGATTAATTAGATCCTGTAAGGCTCCTCCACTTTGGCCAAACATGGGGCCTCACTACCACCACTATGTGTCTTCAGCTCTGATAAAAACAAATCTGCCCTGACCTAATACCTAAATTTTGACTACAACACTCAATTAATTTCTTCCTGCTCCATGGCCTAAATTCCCTGCCAAAAAGGGTCTTTGTAGGCCAGCTTTTTTATGCGTGTGTGCATACACTTTTTGTGGGTATGTGTGTTTTGACACATGCTTTAGTGAAAAGCATGTATTTCTGGGAAAGAATGAACAGCATGAAAAGGTGTATAGACAATCAACTCCTTGTATTCAAAGCCAAGGATGAAAAGAGCTTGATCAGACTTGATATGTTCTCAGATAATTGTGCTTTTACAACACATTTCACTGTGTCAGTCATGTTGAATGTTTTTCAGGAATGTTAAGAGGCCTTTGCATTATTAAGGTGCTTCTACTACATGTAGATCTGGTGAGGGCTTGTTACAAATGATAAGCTTGCTGCTTTTGCCCCACCACTACTTAATTTGCATCTTCACTTATTTTACAAAGCTGAGGAAAAAAAAAAATGCAGGCTTTTCACAACTCTTCAATATTTATGCTGCAGCACATTTTTCTTTGGGATGCGGTAAATGGTGTTTTTCACCAGATCCTTCAAATCACATCTTTGCTGACCTATGACACACCATGAAAAGAAAGAGAGCCGCTATTATTTTTCTTTGTAGTATTGATCTTTTTGAGGCACATGTACTTTAATATAGCTTAGAGTACTACTTGTGTATACATGCAATAAGCATTCTAAGCCCTTGATACAGAGCCATGTTTGTACTCCAAACACTGTTTATTGTCATAAACATAATTAAAATATTAACATCTTTGTAATATACATCTCTATAATTTTCTATAGAAGAAGGGATCATGAATACAAAAATGGTAAGGTTTAAGCAAGTATAATGTGTTAAATACTTTTTTTTTTCTTCTTCCTATTTAATAAATAAATGTGATTTTTCTATTTGCTACTGGCATTGCTTCTCATAATAGCAAATCTTTCCATGGAGAGAAGATCCCATGATTTATTGAACAATTTATTTATAGGGACCTTGCTGGGAGATTTCCAGTTAGTGTCTAAAACTGCTCTGGCAGCTAATTATAAATGTTTTAAAAATCAGTGAATAAAATATTATCAGGGCCTCATTTATAGCCTAAAAATACTGAATCTGAAACATAACTTGAGATTGTATATCTAATGGTACTTACTACTTGTATTTCAATAGCAGACAAAAATTCCCACTGGAATCAAGTTCTCATTTACAGTATTTTTATAAAATCTTATAAGGCTTGGAAGAAGCATGTGTCTTCTTTTCTTCTCCTTCCCCCCCATCTTAATCCTGAAAGTACCCTACTCCCCTCTTTCCCCCAGTTTGTACTGTTTACATCTTTTTAGATGCATATTTTGTGGTCATGATGGGCAATTAATAATGGGCTTTGGAGCTCTTCTATCAGGACTATATGTACTTTGTAAAAGACAGAATTTATAGCCTAAAGGCAATGATGTATGCTATAAATACTGGATTCATGGTAAGTGAAACAAGACACCATGCAGGATAGAAGAGAAATTGAATGAAAAATAAAATGACATGGAAGAATGTGTAGAAGGAGAGGCATGGGGAATTATCTTGTTTAGGATAAGGTAGTACGACATAATTCCCATCAAGAAAACCTGTGCATTTCACCCTTTCAAAACAAATTTGGCTCAGATGATTGCAATTAAATGACAACTTTGTTGCAAATATTTTCTTCTGAAAAATATTGATTTTATATAGTAGCCAGAATGTGTTCCTAAGAGATCTCATTCATTTGTTTCTAAGTATATAGACGTATGAAAATGTGATTTTGATTAGAGCAATTGAAAATATCCCACCTTCTGTACATGCTTTCTGTTTTTGAAAGATTAATTACTAATTAAAAGTACAGTTTGGAAGTTTTCGTTATTATAAAGCAATGTTCTCTCCAGTGCAAGGTGCTAGGCAACTATGTAGGGGGATAGTTTTCTAGGACCTCATGCGGAGCAAATACCATTTTGGTGCAGTATTACTGTCTTGTGACTCAGGGTAAGTTTTATGCCATTGTATGCTTGCCTTCAGGGCTGGGGGTGGTTCAGGGCTACACATTTTTTCTAGTAGATTTTGTCTGAAGGAGTTGAATTGGAAGTCATCCTTTCCAAGTGGTAATTATGTCTCCTGCCTGCAGCCCTTTTTGTTCAGGGAAGAAGTCAACAGTGGAAAGAATGGGTTCCTAGCTACTGAGACAATTTTACCTGTCGCATTATGAGGAAAATTTTGTCTTTATGTAGTAGCATTGTATAACTGAATGGCAATGCATGTGCAATCAGTTGATATGGAAGGGGCTGTAGGACATAGTTATCCCTTACTCTTGAAACTGCCACTGTGGCAGAGAAGCCATAGTCAACCTCACTAGTCTGGTCTTAGTGTTAAAAGACAGAGAAGTCTTAACACTGACATTGGGCTCTAACCTTGGGTTTATCATAACATAGATAGTAAATGGTGCTGATAAAAAGACAAGAAATGCTGCTTGTAAGTAAACTATTATAATTAACTGTCCTGGCATTGCTTCTATAGAACTACAGAATGTTTGAGATTGGAAGGGAACTCTGGATGTCACCTTTCCAACCCATCCTGTCCTTCTGCCCACAGGCAAGACCACCTAAATCTGGTTTCTCAAAACTATGTCCAGATAGTTTTTTAATACCTCCAGTGAGGTCGACACTGCAACCTCCCTGGGCAACCTACCTAAGTGATTAACATGAGCATCATACAGTGCTGACCAAAAGTGTTATATAGAGGAGGTAGTGGATGTTAACATGCTTGTGCTTTTTGTGACATCTCAGTGAGCTCTCAGACCAGGAAGGATTAAAAATATGTCCGGTAATGAAACACTAACGATCTCTGCTTCAGCCACTCTGCTATGCTCCTTGAGGTCTCCTCACTGAACCCACCCTCACATGCTGAAGTAGAGAACTATTTCTCTCTGAACTTATTAAGAAGAGGTTCAAAACTTTCCCCGTGGCAAGGATGCTTTGAGAAGTAGGCCAAAAAGCAGCATTTCAGGTTACTCAAGGACAAGAGCACTGTGAAATCTTGCCAGCTGATTAACTCTACAAGAGTGATGCTCACTGGAATCCTACAGAGTTAAAGCCAGTGTGGTGCCCAGAACCACTAATTTAGTAAGTGCTTCACAATCCAAAGATCTTACCAATCCTCAAGGATCTAGACTGCTCTATTGCTTTTGGCCAAGCAGTGGTAGCATTACAGTTGTCTAACAAGAGCATGGCTCATGAATGACAATGTTTATCCCTGAAATGGCACATCTTCTGTGTTCCATCTCCTGGTTGTTCTCTGAGTCATAAATTTCTACTGAACAAGAAGAATTGCGGAAACAAAAGTATTTGGGCAAAAACATACCATGAAGGGAACTGGTATGCGAAATGCAGTTCCTGGAACTGTTGGACCATAAAAACATCATTTTGTTAAGACTGGGCTCAGCTCACCAACATCAGCTCTCTCTGCAGCATAGCGGAGGTACATGCAATACTTCAGTTCTGCACATGCAGTACAGAACTTGACTTTTTCTGAACACTAGAAGACAAATCAGAAGCTCACTGAAGTTGCCTAGAGATCAGGTCAGGACAGAGGTACCATCAGCCATCTGAGAAATGTAGAAGTGACAGCCCATTAAGTTGAAAGAAGAAGACTGAAAATTTTTAAGGCTTGATTTCTGTATCTCCACCACATGCACTCCCTGTTAGTTATAAAATTTATGACAGAAACTGCTGCTTCTGAAGATACTTGTGTCTCTGATGCTGGATGAGCAGTTAAGAGTTTAAGACTTAATAGATTATTAAGTTCTAAATAATTCTGCCAGAACTAGATCATTTTACATCTTATTCCCAGGGCAATATATTTGCAATGAACAGTACCCTAAATTAGAAGTCTATCACATACTGTGGTGAAATATGCTGTAGCATTTCATGAGGGTATAGTACAAGTCGTAAGGTATCAAATCTATGCTTCACCTCATCTTCTATTGTCTTCAATATTTGTTGCAGAGAAGTAACTACAAAAAATACATGCTGCAAAGGATACAAAAGCCTGATTACTTCCAAAACTAATATTAATTCCTAACAGACACTAGTTTAAATTATGGGGTTTTATGTCCCTACCCAAAACTTGGATCATTAAGTCAGTAATGTTGTTACTTATGTAACTGTCCAGTCTCCCTTTGTATCATGCAGCTGTGTATTGCACAGCCTAATTATTCATTGTGTAGGAATAATCAGCAATTATCTCTTCTTGTTTGATTGAAGGTCTCCTTTATGCCAGGGGGAAGAGTAGTCCCCATTCCTCCTGCCACACAGCATTTGTTTTTTAACACTTTATTATGTACCCTCCTGCTTGTTTAATTTGTCTATGAAATAACGCTATTCTTTTCAATCTCCATTTATGGAGGAGGACTTTATTTCATCTCCTAATCATTCTCATTATCATTCTTGTAGTATCCCCTACTCTTGTTTCTCTCTGTCCTGCAATTATACTTTCCTCTCTCCTAGTTATTCTGTATACACAGATTACTTTTGACATCAGATGTTCAGTTGTCAATGCACAGCAGTATTCATTCCATTCACCCAAAACATTTATCAGATATTATGACCATCTGGCTTGCTGGCCAGTCCCTATGTAAGAGGCAAAATGGCTACAAGAAACAGCAAAAAATCTCAAAGAGAGAGGAACACCCAAATGCTTTAGCCATGCTCTTGTATTAACACTGAAGTGACTGACTATCTTGTTCCACTCAGTGGACAACAAGGGAGGTGAATCTTTGTGATCCCCTGAAAGGGGCTGTCCCTGCACAGAAGGGAAGCTGGGGAGGCAGAGTCGTGACAATGACTCTGAGGAACAATAACAAAACAATTTATTAGTTCTCCCTAATGGAACAACCAAGAAACAGTATGGATAAAAGTGTTAATTTTTGTAGGCACTTATTTTATGGTGGACTAAATTTTAAGGAAAAGGAAGAAAGAGTTATTAGAAAAGAGGAAAAGAGAGGGGCATTGAGGGAGTGAGTAAGAGAGAGAGTAAGATAAAGAGAAAAGTTTATCATCACCCGTGGATCCAGCAACGTCTCACTGGATTAGTCCAAGTCTTCAGTTCTTCAGTGGTGGGTGAACCACAATCAATATTTTTCTATCCCTTTATACCCTTGAGGTATCTGGTTGACATTCCCAATTTCCACACGAAGTGGTGTTGGTTTGCATGAGCCCCATGAGCTGGAAGTAGTGTGGTTCCTATCATCCACTTCCCCTATGGAGCAGTCAGCAGGAGCACTTAACTAAAGAGAAGACAGAGTCCCACCTATGCAGAACTTATCTCTTCCTTTTGTTAGAGCATGTCTGCAAGGAGCCAGAGGTGGGGGTGCACAGAGACATTGAGAGCAATCAACACTTCTTCCCTCCAGACAGGTCTTTGCAGACCTTATCATCACACAAGGTTTGAGGCACACAGTAGCCAGGCTCTTACACTGACTTTGGTCTGTTGAGCCATGCCTGATGCAATACTTCAAGAGCAGATCTCTTGGTCCATACTGCTTGGCACTAGCTGCAGAAACACTGTGGTAGCACTGGGGGCTTGCAAATAACCCAAATTTATGTTTGTGAAAGAACTGAGGCAGCCAAGGCAACTAAGACTGACAGTTGCTGGTAATCCCAACACCTGGAGACACCCAATCACCTTAGCTCACTAATATCAGCAAAATATATTGTAGCTTTACTTTTGTATTTTAATAGGCATAAGATAAGCCATTCTCACAAAAAAAAGGCTTGGCATAGCTTGGAATAGAAGCATGGACATATTTTGTCATTTCCCAGGTTGCCACACCTCTGTGTGGCTTCATACCATTTTCTACACTATAATTTTGTAAATTCTAGCTAATAGTCATACTAAGAAAACTTGTATGTGAAACATTATCAGCATAGAGAGAGGCTACACTGAAGCTTGTTTACTATAATCTCTTACAGATATTTGGATAACAGAATATGAAGAAAAAAAAATTGTGGACATAGGAAGTTACAAAAAATAAATTATATTTATTTCCCCACTTCTCAGTATAAAAGTATTTTAAACAACTTTTGGTTTTAAGAGTTCCCTGGAATTTTCTAATAGGCAATAAAAAATTGGTAAAAATACTTGTCATTGTTTTCTGTGCTCC
The DNA here is from genome assembly GCA_025345505.1 of Todiramphus chloris collaris. Lineage (NCBI taxonomy): Eukaryota > Metazoa > Chordata > Aves > Coraciiformes > Alcedinidae > Todiramphus > Todiramphus chloris. Next base: position 4,153,152 of record JANVCC010000011.1, on the reverse strand, counting down.
CATAATACTCATCTGAAGTGCATCTATACCAATGCACAGAGTATGAGCACCAAACAGGATGAGCTTGAAGCCATGATGAAACGGGAAAACTATGACAGTGGCCATCACAGAAATGTGGTGGGATGCCTCACACAACTGGAGAACACAGTTGATGGCTACAAGCTCTTTAGAAGTGAAAGACAGAGAAGAAAAGGTGGTGGGGTTGCCCTGTAAGGGATTGTTATAAATGTTCATAATTTAAGTATAGTGATGAAAATGTTGAGTTTGTTTGGATCAGGTTAAGGGGCAAGGTCAATAGAACTGATATTGCTGTGGGTATCTTCCATAGACCTCCTAACCAGAGCAAAGAAGTAGATGAAATATTCTATAAGGACTTAGGAGAAATCTCAAGGTCACTTGCTGTTTTTCTTATGGGGGACTTCAACTTCCCAGGCATATATATACTGGAATATAACACAGCATAGAGGGAACAATCCAGGACGTTCCTCAAATTTGCAGGGGACAACTTCCTCATACAGTCGGTAAGTGAACCCAACAGGGAAGGTGCCCTGCTGGACCTCTTGTTTGCAAGCAGAGAAGGACTAGTGGAGAACATGGCAGTTGAAGGCCGTCTAGGGAACAGCAACCATGAAAATATTAAGTTCTCTGTTCTTAGAGACATTAGGAGCGGGGGCAGCAATACTGACACTACGGACTTCCGAAGAGCAAACTTTGACATGTTTCAAAGGTTACTTGATAGAGTCCCTTGGGAGTCAGTTTTGAGGGATGTAGGAGTCCAGGAAGGCTGGACATTTTTTAGGAAGGAGGTCTTGAAGGCACAGCAGACGGCCATCCCCGTGTGCTGCAAGTCAAGTCAGTGACGAAGAAGACCAGTCTGGCTGAATAGGGAGGTTTGGATTAAAATCAGGGAAAAAAGGAGGGTTTATGGTCTCTGGAAGAAGGGGCAGGTGACTCATGATGAGTATAAGAATGTTGCCAGGTCATGCAGAGAAATAATTAGAAGGTTGAAAGCTGAACTAGAAGTTAGTCTGGCCTTAGAGGTGAAGAACAATTAGAAAAATTTCTATAAATATATTGATAATAAAAGAAAGGCCAGGGAGGGCCTCCATCCCCTACTAGATTCAGAAGGAAATATGTTAATAAAAGACAAGAAGGCTGAGGTGCTTAATGTCTCCTTTAATTCCTCAGTCTTTAGTAATGGAAACACTTGCACCAGGGAAAGTCACTCCCCCAAGCCAAGAAACATAAGGAACACAACGACCCCCCTACAGTTCAGGAGGAGATGGTCCATGACATGCTCCTCAATATAAATGTAAATAAATCTATGGGGCCAGATGGGTTGCATCATAAAGTACTGAGAGAACTGGCAGGGGTGTTCACCAGGCCACTGTCCATCACTTATCAGCAGTCCTGGCTGACTGGGGAGGTACCAGCAGATTGGGGGTCAGCCAACATAACACCCATATATAAGAAGGGATGGAAGGATGATCTGGGGAACTACAGGCCTGTCAGTTTGACTTCAGTACCAGGAAAACTGATGCAGCAGATCATCCTGGGTTCTATTATGCAGGACATGAAGAACAACCAGGTGATCAGGCCCAGTCAACATGGGTTTATGAAGGGCAAGTCATGTTTAACAAACCTGACCTTCTTCTATGACAGGGTGACCCACTTGTTGGATGAAGGCAAAGCTGTGGATGTTGTCTATCTTGACTTTAGCAAGGCATTTGACACTGTTTCCCACTGTGTTTTATTAAAGAAACTGACTGCTCTTTCCTTGGATGAGCACACACTTTCCTGGGTGAAAAACTGGTTAGATGGACGACTCCAAAGAGTTGTGGTCAATGGAGTTAAATCCAGCTGGCTGCCAGTCACGAGCAGTACCCCACAGGGCTCAGTACCAGGGCCACTCATGTTTAACATCTTCATCAATGATTTGGATGAGAGGATAGAGTGCACCCTTGGTAAATTTGCAGATAACACCAAGCTAGGTGGAAGTGTTGATCTGCTTGAGGGTAGGGAAGCTCTTCAAAGGGATCTAGATAGGCTGGATTTCTGGGACAAGGTTAATTTTATGAAATTCCATAAGGTCAAATGCTGGGTCCTACACTTGGGCCACAACAACCCCCAGCAGCACTACAGGCTTGGGGAGGAGTGGCTGGAGACCTGCCACGCAGAGAAGGACCTGGGGGTGTTGATTGACAGCCACCTGAACATGAGCCAGCATCGTGCCCAGGTGGCCAAGAAGGCCAGTGGCATTCTAGCATGTATCAGGAATAGTGTGGTCAGCAGGAGCAGGGAGGAGATCATTCCTCTGTACTTGGCTTTGGTGAGGCTGCACATCGAATACTGTGTCCATTTTTAGGCCCCTCTCTACAAGAAGGATGTTGAGGTGCTGGAGAGGGTACAGCGTCATGCTACCAAGCTAGTAAAGGGTTTGGAGCACGTGTCTTATGAAGAAAGGCAGAAGGATCTGGGGTTGTTTAGCCTTGGGAAGAGAAGTCTGAGGGGAGACCTTATTGCCCTCTACAGCTACCTGAAGAGAAGTTGTAGTGAGGCGGGAGTTGGTCTGTTCTCCCTGGTGACAAGTGATAGAACAAGAGAAAAATGGCCTGAAGTAGAACCAGGGGAGGTTCCGGCTGGATATTAGGAAGAATTTCTTTACTGAAAGGGTTGTTAGACATTGGAATGGCCTGCCCAGGGAGGTGGTGGAGTCAGCATCCCTGGAAGTGTTTAAGAGACAGGTAGATGTTGTGCTCAGGGACATGGTTTAGTGGCTTTTGATAGGGCTAGGAATAATGTTGGACTTGATGATCTTGAAGGTCTCTTCCAGATGGAACTGTTCTATGTTCTGTGTTCTAAAACAAATGCAAAATTTATTCATGTACCAAAGAATAAGGAAAAATAAGGTTTGTTTTATGGGGTTTTTTTGTAAGTACTTTTCATTTTGTTTTAAAATATTAATTGTTTATGGTTTTTTTGTTATAATTTTTCATGGTTAGCAAAACTGATGAGAACCATGTTCATATAATTATTCGTTTCCCATACATACTCACAAAATATAGATTTTTATGCAACTTTTGCAGTAAATGATGAAAATTAAATTCAATTCAAACAATTTTGATGGTGTTTTACTATGCAAAAACTCGACATGATGTATTTCAGGACTGTCTCCCTGTGTTCTCCTGTCTTTGAACTTATAAAAGAGCTGATTTCATATGTTATTCAGCTGGACATTTTTTAAGACTTACCAGTTACATACCTTTCCATTTTAAATGTACCAAGTCCTCCATGTGTTAAAAGCCAAAATAGAGTTGCAAAAGACTCAATCCAAGCAAATTTTAAATCTTATTAATGTTCCTATGACCTTGCAAATCTGTAGACAATTCTATTTTCACAACAAATACTTTTGACATTCAAAAAGCCAAGAAGCATCACAAAAAATCCTTTTATATATTGCCTTCCAAAATGAAAACCTATTCAAATACTCTTTATAAATTTAAATGCTATTTAGTAATATACCAGTGATTTTTGAATCTTTCTGATGTAAAATCGAAGAGAGGCCACATGAAAATCACATCGTATTTTATATCACTAACTCAATCATTTTCCCTCAACCATTATGCAGCTTTTTCCATAGCTTCACATGTGAAAAAGAGCTCTCCATACCACTTTGTAAAAGTACGACTGTAATGTCTTTCTAATTTCTCCTCTCAGAATTTGGTTTTGTGTGATGTTCTCAAAATGGTTTAACAGTACTAAGTATCTTACTGTGAAGCACTTACTGTTTTGTGATTTCATTTCTTTCCAGTCATAGTAATTTCTACCGCCTTGCACCCATGTTCTCTTCTCTCTTGTCTTTATTTAATTGCGCTGTAACGAATATTCTTTGTAGGCATAGGAGTCTTCATAACATACAGAATTAACACTGGCCCCAGTACTTTAAACAAAATTCTCCCACTGCGTTCAGAAAGGTTGAAATTCACTCTATACATATAAGAAATTAAGGCAGAGTAGTTTGATCACCCACTGAGCAGATTTTAGCCTGGAGGTTCTTGATGGGCATACCCCTTAGAAAGTTATCTAGATTTGATCTCAAGACTCCCAAGTGACAGAGAAGGCACCACCTGTCAGAATAAGGGTTTTTTTCTGGTTAATTATCATTAGTTTTACAGTGTTGCTATTTATTCCTCATCTTAATATTTCTAGTTTCCAAATGTACATGTTGAATCTTATTATCAGATTTTGGAATTTATTTTTATTTTGCTTTTGTTATATCAAAGAACTTTTACTACATGAAACTATCACAAGACAGAGGCTCATGCATCTTATTAATTTATATCTCTTTCCTCATAATTTTGAGAAATATTTTCTCTACAGCGTGATTCACAAAACTTGCCAGATATTATGAACAACCTAATGTAGGGGCTACCTTCCCATCTTTTCCCTAGATGAGTGTTTGAGTTGTGTTTCATTGTCCATATGTTACTACAGTGTTATTTATAATTGCTATATAATATACTATAATTGCTATTGTCCATGGGTGAACATATTTTGCCAGGAAAAAGACTTTTTAAAAAATGCTATGATATCCTCTGAATCTGGAAGAAGCGCAGAGAGCAGCTAAAGTATTTTGTTATTTTAGAAATTACTTAACAGAGAATAAACTATATAATAATGCTTATGAACTCAGGTTTATACCCAGAGAAAAACAGCTTCAAACTTCTGTAGTGTGTCCTCTACTGTAAATTATGAAGCATAGAATCAAAGAATCATTTAAGTTGACCCATTGAGACAACAGTTAACACTAGCAAGCCCACCACTAAACCACATACAGCAGAATTGCATGTACACAGCTTTTAAACACCTCCAGGGATGGGGACTACACCACTTCCCTGGGCAGCCTGGTGCAGTGTCTGACAACCACTTTGGGGAAGAAACTTTTCTCCATTCTAAACCTCTCCTGGTGCAACTTGAGGCTGTTTCCTCTTGTACTATTTCTTGTACTTGTTGGTAAAAGAGACCAATCCCTACCTTGCTACAACCTCCTTTCAGGTCATTCTAGAAAGAGAGACATTCTCCTCTCAGTTTCCTTTTTTTTTTTTCAGGCTAAACAACCCTAGTTCCCTCACATGCTCCTCAGAAGACTTTTGCTCTATACCCTTCACCAACTTCAAAATGAAATCCAGTATTTGAGGTGTAGCCTCATCAGTGCTGAATAAAGGTGGATAATCACTTCCCTAGTCCTGCTGGCCATACTATTTCCAATATAAGCCAAGATGCTGTTGGCCTTCTTGGCCACCTGACCACACTGCTGGCTCATATTGAACCAACTACCAACCAACACCTCCAGGTCCTTTTTTACCAGACAGCTGACAGCATTCCAGCCACTCTGCTTCAAGCCTGGAAAGTTGCATTGACTTCTTGTGACCATGCAAGTACTCCATGCATGTACAGGACCTGGTACTTGGCCTTGTTGATCCTCAAACCATTGGCCTCGGTCTACTGGTCCAACCTGTCCTGATCCCATTCCTACCTACCTATCCCATGCCTTCCTACCCTCAAGCAGATTAACACTGTTGCCCAGTTTGGTTTGTCTGCAGAAATACTGAGGGTGCCCTGAATGTCCTTGTCCACATCACTGGTAAGAATATTAAAGAGAACAGGCCCCAGTACCAAGCCCTGGGGAATACCACTTGTGACCTGTCACCAGATGATTTTATCTCCATTCACCATGACATTCTGGGCCCAGCCATCCAGCCAGTTTTTCACACAGCAACGGGTATACCTGTCCAATCCATGAACAGACAGTTTCTCCAGGAGAATGCTGAGGGAAATGATGTCAAAGGCTTTCCTAAAGTCCAAGTGAATGACATCCACAGCTCTTCTCTCAGTCACCTAAATCAGTTTATTTTTCTTGATTTTTATAAAGTTCAGCTTCCAGGTTAAATCTATTTTTAATTGTTTCACTTCAGTGTAAGGAAGATCAGGTCACCATTAATACTCATTTGGGATATTGTACTGGCATTGTAAAAGGTAGAGATTTTTATTTCTCAGGAGCCATCATGCAGATGAATCAAATTCCTGAGCTCCTTAAGAGTGTTGTCATTTCAAAATTGTGAGTGCACCTTCCTTGTTATTCTAAAGTGAAGGAGCTAATTGTACTTAAATGTCAATTGACTTTAAGTTGAAAGAGGTTTGAGACTGTGAGTGACAGTCTTACAGAGGATCTCAAATCTACTATAAGGGGAAAACCAGACAATTCCTAAACATTTCTGACTATCTTGTTTAGAGCTATGAATTTACTTTTGTAAGCAGAGTTTAAAATCTATAATGGTCTTTAGTGCCATTTACAAATACTGTGGACCAAGTACAGTGTAAAGTAGAAACCCAAATTACAGTTTTCAAAATAAGAAGCAGGTAATAAACCCTACTATCTTGCCTTCTTTTATATTACTGAGCAGATTTGTGCTACAGAATAATTAAAAACACTATTTATTTTGCTGACTCTTTTTTTTTCCCCATATGTCTAAATCACTATTTTCCTACCTGCATTCCCACTGATAGCTGTTACTGTGGGGCCCACAGTCCATGTTACATTCTCCCTTACTGAAGCATTTGAAATAATAATGGTTTCAGAAAGGCTGAGGGCTGTGGTTTGTATCTGACATTTTCCTGAAAGGAAAATATAGAAATAGCAAAGTCCTGTTCTCATACAAGATTCTCTAATCATAAGAAACCAGGTTCTGCCACATCTATCCATAAATGTAATCATATGGTATATAAATAGACTTGTTTTTAAATAGAATAGCTGTCAAAGTCTTCAGTTAGGCTTCATCAGCAGCTCTTTAAGAGAAAAGGCTGATTGAAAAGGAAAGTCAGTCAGCAGCAATTTAGTATGAGGGCTAATAATCAGCACTTCAGTTTCATTCCTGTTAAGCTAAAGGAAGTCAATTGACACAGATGTCACTTGGAAGGGTACAACATAAATACTGATGTTTTGCAGACCTCATAGAAGCTGAAAAAAAAAATGATACATGTATATTATAATCTAGTTGCACACTATATCATCCATATGATTACCAAGGGGGTATTTATATCTTAAGAAAAGAAAATGTGTTCTATATCAAGCCTTCTCCCCCAACAAATTGAAATAAAATAAATAAGAAAGCAGTGACAAAAAAAAAAAAAAAAATATGTGCATATTCAATATATTGGTATTAAAATCTTTGTGTATGAAGCAGGTTCTAGTGAAGATTCAGTGACTTGAATAAGGTTATCAGCAGCTCCTAGTAGCAGTTTCAAAGGTTAATCTGCTTTCATCTATACCTCTTTAGCTGATTTATCATGTGCAGAGTTAAATAAGGAGCAAGATAAAACAGAAGTGCTGTGTTGAGTGACAGTTTCTGAAGCCTTCTGCTTATAGAAGCACTGATTGAGTCCTGTTCAAAAAACTGGTTGCAAGAGCCCGGCTAACACCAGTGTCACAAAGGCTACTGGAGGGGCTTTCAGCATTTATCTTCTCTATATGTTGAGAAACTGCAGATATTCTAGTACAGTTCAGAACTAAAAGCAGCTCTGCTGTTATGTCCCGAGTGAGATATTAGTGGGGATTGACTCTTGAATTTCTTACTGTAAGAACTTTGAGGGGTGATTTCCATCATCAAATGCATTGGTTCTTCCATTCTGAAGTCCTGAAAGCTAACAGGAGATTTTTCTCTGCTTACCAGAGGGAAATAAATTGTCACTCAGTCTTTGAAACTGAGAAGGTGTATGAACACCAACGATTAACCTGGCACTCAAATTTGGAAGAAAAGGCATTTAAAGGTGTGGTGTTTTAAAGAAAATAAATATAAATTCTTTACATTTCATAGTAAGAAGGCTACCAATCTTTCATGAAGTGTTCTTTTTTCTTGTGTGTAGCAGTATCAATTGAGGAAAAAGATCATGCTGTGTTTACATAAAGGGCCTTTGCCATTTACTTTGGAGTACAGCTATTGGAAGAACTTCCTTCTTCTTAGCATTTTCATATGCTTATTGGCATAAAATTTTACTGCATTACAGTAATAAGAGACCTTAAGTTTATACCTTCTTATTAGAAAATACATTATCCTACTTGTAGCATATGGAAGCAAGTATTAAAGTGATGGCAATAATAGGCATTTATAGTTAGCAAGTTAATTATTTATTCTAATTCTTCATGACTGTATCTTACTGCTTCATAGTAGTTTTTTGACAGGCACCAGTAAATTTCCAAAGCAAAAAATATAGGATTGTATCATCAAGATGCTCATGTAAATATCTGACAGTTTAGGAACAGGCACTCTGCAAAGTTACATTTAATGGGAATATCTGTCATAAGGTAAAAGGGTTTTGCTTAGTAATTACTCAGTTCCCCTCTTCTAAGATTAGCAGTAGCAATGATTTTAAATACATCACTACTAGGATGTAAGGTTCTTTTAAAATAAAATTCCAGTACTGTTAAGAAGGTCAGTAAATCCTGATGTTCCTGAGCGTTTCATTTGATTTTCATAGAACATGATATTTTTATATTAATTTCTATTTATTTTATATTTATTGAATATACCTAAATATATATATCTTTATATATTCAATCTAATTTTAATATATTAATCCTGGGGTTTTTTCTCTTTCAGACTTGTTTTTAGGTAGAGAAACAAGTGGTCTATACCCACATTCAGAGTTGTATGGACATAAAAGCAATATTTTCAAAAGTGACATGCATTTGGGAGAGTTAAGTCTCAGGTTCATGATGAAATTATGGTGATTCACAAGGTATCAGCAGACAAACCTATTGAGAGGTATTAGATGAGGGGATGGGGTCAAGTAAAAACCTTTTGAATACCACACACTCTTAGTTTCAAAGTGTTTTAAGAACCAACTGAAATGTGGTTATGCCAGTTGAGAGCAGACACTGAATTATTTTGATAATGGTCAGTAGATGGGAGTAGATATTTTGATCATTTCTCCACTGTCAGAATGCTTATAAATTTTAAGTAATTGGACTAATCCCGTATAAGTTGTTAGGTAAGACAAAACATAAAACTAATTTCTGCTATTCATTGATAAGTCGGTTCATGTATCTGAATTTTGCCAAAAGTTATTTGAAATAAGTCTCTTTTGTATGAATCTTTTCTGCTTTTGTGAATACTGGCTATGCACTGTAACTAAATTTTCCATTATTTTGAAAGAACCACTTAATTTCATCATGGCATTTAACTCTTTGATAATTAAAAACATCCAAGTATTAGAAAAACTTCCAATTATAAAGATGAGAATCTTTCTTACAAAAAGATCAAAAACCATCAATTTCATTATCTCTAAATGTTTCTGCTAAATATCTTGAGCTTTGAAAAAGATTAACTAGATTACAGGCCAAGTTCCACTGAAAGGTTGCCAACTTGGAGATCATGCTCAACTTTCCATTGAGATATTAGAGTGATTGGGTTTTAAATAGTCTCTATAAACTTAAATCCACAAATCCAGAACTTCCAGAGTCTACATTTTCAGAGGGCCTCTTTTCACTCTCTGCCAGAAGGATATTTACATGCTTGGCAACTCTGAAAGTTTTAGAGACATGCCACCTACCAGAGTACTCATTTTCTCACTTTTTGAGTTCAATAATGCTTGTTATCTTGGTATCCCCAAATGGCCACAGGACTAAGTGTCTGTAAACTCTGAAGCCAAACTTGTATGTCATCCTGATAACTATGAAACCTTAAACCTTCATGAGGTAGTGAAAGTAATTGTCATTCTTGAGAATTTCCACGGTAAGCATAATATGAACTTCAAATTCATTATATTTATTAATTGTGCCACTGAGAACGCACAACAGATTTTCCACGGTTTCTAAACCCATTTTTGTCTTTATTGTGGAAGAGTTTTAAGTGGTTTATAATTAGAATAAAAGAAAAAAATATGAAATATTAAACTGAACATAATGAATACCAGAGATTGAAGGAATTTCCTTGTGGCCTGCAATGACCTGCATTATTATTCGAACTTTTTTTCCCCTAGTAATCGGGTGGACATTAACAAGTTTCTTGACTCTCTTTTTTACAATATGTTTTTCTCCCATCATCTTAGTTTTATATGGTATAATTTAGAAAGTGTTTGGGAGACAAAGAACACTCACTGTTTTCTTTCTTTCTTATTAATTTCTTCATCTTTGTACTACTTTGAATCCTTTATAAAGAAATAGGACATGAGCAAACTTTGTAAATGTACTCTGCATTATTGCTGGGCTACCAATGACTGGAAAAGATAAGTTAGTTGAACACAAATTAGTCTGGTGCTTAGCAAGTCAGAACCCAAGATAAAAAGTAGCAGCAGTGAGAATATAGTTCTGGACTGTTACTGGCTTATAACAGGCTTGAACTAGTATGCTGCTCCTTACTAGACTATCTCTGCTGATCATGCACTAGATGGTGGGTACTGAGGCAGCAACCCTGTGTGCTTTAAACTTTTATGGGTCTAAATTAACTTTTAGTACCTGGCAGATACTGTCCCCTGATTGCTGCCTGTTCCATCAGGGTTTAATTGCCTTTGATTGTTAGGGGATTGTACTGAATTTTTTCTGGATGTCATGCAAACAACAAAAACAAGATCATGGGCAAATAAACCCACAAGCTAATAGTGTTTTTCAGTTTGACACAGTTGTATAGCATACACTGCTTTGAATAAGTGGTGAAGTTGTATCTAAGCTTATTTTCCAACTAGGAAAACTATAGCTTTCTTTTCAGTGATTTTGATGCTTCTCATAAATTGAATTTTATATATATACTGCAGTGACTGTCTTTGTCATTTTTTTACGATAAGATTCACATGATGAAATTTAGACATATACTATTCATGCTATTCACTTTACACTCCCTTTAAAGTCAAAGGCGGCAATTCATATAGGTAACTACAGACAGTCAGTCACCCTCAGCATGTAACTGTCCTACACATAGATGGCTGTAATGTGGATGCTTACAACTAGACAAGATAAATCCCAGCCTGGCTTTCTGTGATAGGGAAAAGGTTTACAAAATGAAGTGGGAACAGCATCCACCAGAACACAGACCAAGCAATAGGTTTATCTGGGTATTTACATATATTCATCTTGGGCTTCCTATCTCTGGCTTTCCCCTTAATACATATCCTAAGCAATAATGATGAAAGTTTATCTTCCTGTGTGTTTTCAATATAATTTTAATCTTTAACATGGTACAAGCCTGTTCACTTTTTCCTTCCAAGATAACACCAAGACACTGTTTATTTGTATATTCAAAGGATTTCTACTTACCTATAATATATAAAAAGAAAATACTGGTTATACTGAGATAATCTTTAAATTATTATCCTACAAATAAAAAGGCAAATCTAAATGTATCTTCATCTTTCCACTACTTGCTAGAAAGTTCTGTACCACAACCTTATCACATAGTGTTCAGTGCAGAGTAATTTCTGAGTTGAGAGGGAAAACACCATTAAAGATCTGGAAATATGCATTTCACTTCTGAAGATATGCAACTGAAGTACAAGCAAATTCTGTGTTATTTAGTCCACAGGAGTAAATCACCTTCAAGTCTTTAGAGATATTTGTCTGCCAGATTATAAAAAATCATGGGTTTTAATTTCCTTAAAGAAATGTTCTGGTTTTTGTCCAGTCTTAAGCATCAAAGTTCACATAAACTTTAAAATTAGTCTTTTAAGATGATCTGTGTTATAAGAACAAGACAGTGTTTTGAATTACATGGAAAAAAAATGTAATTACTATTACTTTTATGTGAACAAAAAGGTCTGATTTGAGAAAAGTGTTGCCCATTTTCCTAATTGAGACTAGTATTAATTTCAAAATTAATGCCTCCTCCTACTTCTCCTTCCTAACCTTTCACCTCCTCCAAATGCTAAGAAATCTGAGATGTAAATTATAATTAAGGAAATAATATCTGTTTCTGTTGCTGTAGTGTGCTATAAAGCATTCGTATTTTTGTCTTTCTATGCTATCTGCATTCAAGCTTTTTATTGTATAAGCAAGGAGGTAACAAGCAATAAAAAATGTAATCATATACACACCACGACAAGACAGACCTAGACAAAAGTGATGAATTCAGTCACACCCATTTTGGAGATTACAAGCATCCCAGGCATCATACCTAACACTGAAATCTGAACAACAAAGAATTTACCTGTCTACCTGTCTCTAGTACAATTTTGTTTCCTATGGCTCAGGTAACACTTTTCCTTTCAAGACTGAGTCATGTTTGTACTGAACTGTAATAGACACAAATTAGGGAATAAGTAGAATTTAATTATTTTACTCCATCTTTTTCAGGATGTCACCTGGTTAAAATACAAAAGCAGAGTTTAAATTTTCAGAAAGGCTAGCTGTGAAGGTTGCACCACTTCTGACTGATCATTTTGCAATGTTTTGAATTCTGTTTTCTTAGGTATAAGACTGTGTACTAATTGAAGAAATATTCAGTGAGACAAAGGTTACAGGGACACCTAATATATTTCACTAGGTTTCACCTTGAAACAAATAAAATGAGTTTTCAGACAGACAAGCCCCTCTTTAGGTTTAAAATGCAAGTTGCAACTTTTAAAACTATATGTAGAATTATTTTGCTGTATTCACAGCTGTTGTATTAAAGTCTGTTCTCATTTCCTCGTCCATGCTGCATTCACATCTACTTACTTGTTCAGTTTCCTTTCATCTGCTATTAGTAGGATCCTTACACAGGTTCACTTTAGTTTTGTTGTCCTCTTTTGCTGTTACTGTATGCTTTGCAGTAGACATCTTTTCACTTCAAATACGAGGTCATGAAGAGAGGATGTTTAGCTTTCAGGGAGAATTGTGATGCTATTTTAGTCAACTGGGATAGAATTTATATAACTTGACTTCAGATACTTATGATTCTTGTCATCCTGTGGTAGGTGCACAAGCTGGACAGATGATTGATATCCCGAAAGTGGTTATTCCTCTCCATTAACTACAAAGTGATCTTAAATTGGGCGCCTCAAATGTAAACATTTAGGTTGGGATTAAGCTCCAGATACTAAATGTATATGTCTGCATGTAAATTAAGTGTCAACTCCAAAATACAAACTGACAAATTGAATTGCCTTAGGGTGTCCAGGAAATCTGCACAGAGCTGTCAAAAAAGACAGAGACCAAGAAAGATTTAGACTTTGCAGAATGGCAGCTGCATGCTGGATGGAAGCCTCTAGGGCAACCTAATTGGCATCAGACACGTGCATTTGGACAACTGCATTAAGCACATAGTCAGTGTCACCCAGATGATAGTTCAGCTCAGTCTACAGAAGATACCTGTAGTGAAAATCACATCACAAACATACGTGTCTAGTACCTTTGAGATTCATCATAATTAAACAGGTAACTTTCTTGTTATTCCTGTGTCATCTCCTTGTGGATGTCTGATACCCTAGGGCATTATAAGCCCTTTTATGTGTTTGCAACTAAGCCCCATGCTGGATTATGATTAAATTTAGATGTTTTAATCTCAAACTGAATCCCACCACTAAAAATAAGCGAGATTAGTATTGCTTTCCTATCTCTTTCTCCTTCATTCTTCTTCTGTAAAATGGACATAATGATACCAAACTCACTGACATAAGGATGGTTTCTTAAATATGTTTTAATGTTGTTACAACTCCATTAAATAATTTCACAAAATCCGTGCATGAAAGCAGTTCCTACTAGCTGAGGAACCAGTCCAGTAGTTGTAAAGTCCTTTGAAACTCTTCTATAATGAGCATTATAAAACCACAAAGTAATATCTTCTAACATTTTTTTAATTAGCCACTAAAACTATAGAATTAGATATTCCTCCCAAATAAATTTAATGCAAAGTTAAACATTTTAACTGACTTTTCCATTTAAACATAAAATACGCTTAGTTCTCTTGGACAAATAAAAATCCCTAGTCCCTTGAATTTGCTTTGTCTATGTGTTTCAGTGGTAATCGGTATGACAATTAACATGCAATGATGTCTGAAGACATTCCTGAGACAATACATCATAACAGAGCAGCATGTTCAACTTGCAGTGAATGGATATGATGAATCTTATCTAGATGCAGGCAGTGATATATTATGGGTAAGCTACATGAGTTATTTAAAACCTTCGAAGGGCTATATTGTATATGCAAGGAGGAAAAAAAAAAAAAAGTAAAAAAAAATTCCAGAGCACAAAAAGAAAGTCACATTTAAATTTGCTATTTAGCTGTCAAATTACATCCTGCTGATTGTGCTACCAGTCAATAGAATGCACATTTCATACATATCATGCATGAAAAGAAAAATGCTTTGAAATATGTCACAGACCTACAGCACAGTCCTGTTTCCTCTGGAAGCGATGAGCGACATTTAACCATAGCTCAGTTAACGACTTCTGAAATTGTGCAAACCAATGAGACCTATACAATAGTTCATTTTATTTTTTTTCTCTTTTGAACATGAGCAAGTATAATTATATTCTTTAATTAAACCAATTTAATTATATTTTGCATGCTTAAATACAGTATTTTTGCACTATGATGTACAGCCTGAGACACAAAAATATCAAATAGTATAGCAAGCATCATGTTCTACTCCTTTTAGCAGCCTTCCAGTGAAAGCTATTTTATTTGACAATGCTGCTAAAGATCTTCTAAATGCAAGGTCCTTCCAGTCAGCAGTGAACTTTCATTTCAATAGGAAAATAACTGATGGTAATAATAGCCCAAAGACAAATTATACTTGCCAAGAGGGAATTTATTTCTGAGCAGGGGAGTAAGGCTTTATAGATATAATACTACTTTGTAATGAATCCCAGGCACATGGCCTAAAATTGTATGGAAACTCAAATAGCGGAAACAGCACAACAAGATCTTAATTCTAAAGTACTTTCTCAAAAGTATATCAGAAAATAAAGAATACTATCTTTGTAAAATATTGTAAAGCAAACATGACCAGCTTCTGAGTGTCATGCAGCAACAGATATAATATTTTCCCTCTTTGATTTCACTTAAAGCTGGGGCTTTTATATATTTTTTTAAGCAAGCTGTGCATTTCTTTGATAGAAGTAACTTTTTTTATAACCGCAGCCTTTCAAAAACTTGTCCAGCCCTGCTAATGTTAACTCTTAGAACAATATTAAAATAGCCAACAAACTCTTTGAGTCTCTCATTTATTTTCTGTGTATGAGGATCTGTGTATTATTCTTCTGTCCAGTTTCATCGCGTTTTGCTTCTACATATATAATTACTCAAGTTCACCACTTTCCAGCCTACAGGATATTTGGGATTTTTTTCTTTCTTTTTTTTCTTTTTCCCTCTGAAATTTTAGGTGATTTTCAAACTAAACATCTTGAAATACACTGCACATCAACTGTTTACTATATGTTATATAAGAAATATTTGTTAGTATAAAATGGTAATCACATTAAAATGGAGAGAAAGGACTTCATAATCAATCTTCAATTACATTAATATGGTTTGAATTTTTACCTTGGTTTAATTATTTCAATAACATCTGTTAATTGAAGCAACCACTTTCGATAACAAACTCATGCTAAATGATTTCTGTTCTAACAATATCTGGGGAAAAAATGTATGACATAAAAATAAGGACCTCTGTTAAAAACATACAGTAAAAGCTGAATTCTGTAGTGACTGAATTTTAGAGATTGAATTATATATTCATCCTGAACATGAACATTCTGCTCATGGCTTGAATGGGAATACACTTCACTGGGCCCAAAGAGTTGTGAATGGAATTGAATTCAGATGGTGATTCATCACAAGTATTATTCCCCAGGACTCAGTATTGGGGCCTGTTCTCTTTAATATCTTCATCAATGATCTGGATGAGGGTGTTGAGGGCAACTTCAGTAAGTTTGCAGGTGTTGATCTGCTTTAGGGTAGGGAAGGATCTACAGAGGAATCTGGACAGGTTGGATTAATGAGCCAAGGCCAATGTTATGAGGTTCAAAAAGGCAAAGTGACAAGTCCTGTATTTGGGTCACAACAACCCCATGCTATTTGTGTCACAAGAGCCCTGTGCAATGCTTACAGGCTTGGGGAAGAGTGTCTGGAAAGCTTCTCAGTGGAAAAGCTCCTGAAGGTGTTGGCTGAGCCAGCAGTGTGGCCAGGTGGCCAAGAAGGCCAACAGCATCCTGGCTTGTATTGGAAATAGTGTGGCCAGCAGGACTAGTGAAGTGATTATCTCTCTCTGATCAGCACTGGTGAGGCCACACTTCAAATACTGGGTTCAGTTTTGTGTCCCGCACTACAAGAAGTACATTTAGGAATGAGGGCATGTCCAAGGAAGAGCAACAAAGCTAGTGAGGGGTCTAGAGCAACTGTCTTACAAGGAGCAACTGAGAGAGCTGGAACTGTTTGTCCTGAAGAAAAGGATGTTCAGGGGAGAGGAGAGATTTTGCTCTCTACAAATACCTGAAAGTAGGTTGTAGTGAGGTGGGAGTCAGTCTGTTCAACCAAGTAACAAGCTAACAGGACAAGAGGAAATGGCCTCAATTTGCACCAAGGGAAGTTTAGGTTGGATATTAGGAAAAATTTCTTTACTCAAACGGTTATCAGGCATTGGAACAGCTTGCCCAGGGCAGTGGTGGTATCCCCATCCCTGGAGGTTTTAAGAGTACTGATGGCATAGTTCTTGGGGATATGGTTTAGTTGAGGACTTGTCAGTGTTAGGTTAATGGCTGCAGTTTATCTTGAAGGTCTCTTCCAACCAAAACAATTCTATGATTCTATGACTTGAGTTTTTCACTTAAAACTACCATTTCCACTGGCTACCACAATTCCACTGGCTTACAGTGCACCTCTTCTGGCCTCACCTCTCCCTGGAACACAAATTATTGGAGTCTGTCAAAGCATTCTGGGGAAAGGTTGCTGTATGTTTACCCTGTTGTTCCAATTCTTCAGATGTTCAATTTTCATTATAGTTTGAAACAGTATAGTGGATTAGACAGACTTGTGATCCTACCTAGTCAGGCCATTTATGGGAAATTAAAAGATCATTTGATTTTCCTGAAGTGAGGTTGATTTTTAAATTATTTAAAGACTATTACTAACTGACAGCATCATGGCACTATCTGTCCTACAGTTCTCTATATCTTGTATTAACTAAATGCAGCCTCTTCTGAAAACACTGTGGAATGTTCCTCTATTCACTCCTGGAAAAGAATATTGCTACCTAGAGTTACATCCTCACTCTGTGGAAACAGTCATGGCCCAGTTGGAAATTAGTGCAACTATAGTAATTTATACCTGCTGAGGATCTTATCCCTGGAGAGTGGTAGGAAAAAAAGAAAAACGTAGAAAGCTTTACTGATGTCTCATATCTAATTTTGATTCTTATTTAGGCTTTCTTGGCGAAGTTCTCTTCCAGTGATACTTCCCTGAAATTAATGGAGTTATGCCATCAGGGAATTTGACTTGCTATTTTTGGACTAGAGGTTTTTATTTTCCAGCAGAACAAAACATACTCCTCACAGTTGAAGCAACACTGGAAGGCTTTTGAGTTTATGTCAAATTCCAGGCTGGACAAAATAAGCTGATGATCAAGCCTTGACTGGTTATTGTTCAAACTTAATTATAGTGCAGACCAGTTGCTCAGCTTTCCCGTTTCATGCTGTAAGCAACGTTTCAGATAGGGAAACCTTCCAAGCTGGCTTCTTCACCAACCAGAAGACTTCGCCAGTGGTTTAGTTGTCATTCTGAGAATAAAATAAAGGATGTCAGAAGCCAGCTGCCTCTGGCATTCTTCCACACATCATTGCTCTGTCAATTACTGTTCTCTTGTGGTATTTGTCAGTGTTTCTGTTGAGACTAAAGCATTTATTACATTCACTGAACAGAAGCATTATAAAGATAATGTTAAGTGCATGAAATAAACCTGCAAAAGCAAAGTCAGACACCAGCATTGGCCAGAAAAGGACAGGGTATATTAGGTGCCAGTGAGACATGTTATGTTTACATAACATGCTCTGAAGTTTCTTTGAAGCTCAAGGTGAGATGCAGGATAAAGCATATGAGAATAAAGTGACATTTAGATGGAGTTATAAGACTTGTAAATCAAGAGAAAAGGCATTTGTTTTCAAAGATTTGACTTCAAATTATTTGACACTCTGGATTCAACTGCATAACTTATGTAGATGTTATAGGTTTTTCTTGTGATTTCTTAATTCAAGTTATTGACTTCTGCTGAACAGTAATACCAAGTTAAACTTTAGTGAATCTGCCTGGTAGATCCATGATTCTCCTTTTTCCCAGCTGGATACCTATGACATATGGGTTTTAGTGTTTTCTTTAGTCAGACCATGGCATAGTCTGAATTGTTATGTCTGTGTTCATGATATACTGATTTCTTTCACTCTTTCAATGAAAAACTAATTTTAAGCAATTATCAATGTGTTAATGAAAAATGTTTCCATCTTTCACAGAAGTAACATCCAAATAATTTTTATGTTAAAATTATTTAAGGACAGAGGAACGTCTGTCCCTTTCTCTCCCTGTTCCTCATTTTCCTCTGGGAAAAATGCAATTAACTAGACACCAAACTTGGAAGCCAAAACTACTGCAGTCAAAGGAAGAATGTCTGCGAGACTGAAATTTGATTATTTTGAAAAAATATCCCCTCTTAGCTTTCTTTATACAAATCTAAAAAATTTATTCGTTCAGAGATGCAGCTTATTGTAACTCAGAGCACGATACTGCTGATGAGACATTCTGATGCTATTCCTTGGGAGTCATTTTACTGTTGCCGATAGTTAACATTAGTCACTTTTGCTTTGTCAAATAATTTCAGGATTGAGGAAATCTGGAAACATTTTTTCTTTCAGACCAGCTTTTTGTCTACATGTAATTTTCCAATATATTCAGGTTTCATTACCTTTTTACACTATTCATATTAATTTCAGTATCATATCTCAAATGTGAGAGCTACCAGGTCTTAGAAAACCTCCAGAGACCCTGGAAAGTTCAGTCCACTGTAAAGGCTCTCTGAGTTTCTGTCTTGCCACTTTGTGTCTCCTTTAGCAGTATCAGAGGAAATAAAGATATAATATTGTAAGAGATATTGAAAGCTCACTAAGGGGTGCATAATTTAATTAGAATGTAATTAGCATTCAAGATGGAGGTTACAAGCAAAATGAAGGGGTTTTTTTTTGTCAGAAGCTGCATAATTAAATTGTAAGACAGGATATTGTGGAAACAAGGAAAATAAATAGGTACCAGATGAATTAGAAAATTCATGCTAGGTAGGTCCAGCAGTGGCTATTAAATATGATTCAAGTGCAAACTCTATCACAGAAACTTGCCAACAGTTGCAGGCTGGAGAAATATGCCAAGAAAATAATCAGTGTGCTTATGTCCATTATCTTTTTATAGGATCGTTGTTACTAATTGCTGTTGGTCATCTAATTCATAGAATAATTTTTTATGTTTTTAAGGAAAAATGATCAAAGCTTTTTAATCTGAGTAAAACACTATGAGGAGATTTTTTAAGAGGCATACGTTTCCCTTATTTCAAGAGGGGAAAAAAAAAAAAAAAAAAGCAAGCTAACTATACTGAAAATTGGTATACCAATAAATAAACAAACAAATAAATAAATAACTATAAAGGAGGACAGAGATTCAAAACATTTGTCTTTTAGTCAGTGACTCATTATGAAATCTTAATGTAAATTTGAATTTCAGATCCACAAGCATATCTTCTATTTATCAAGATTTTCAAATCATCCCAAAACCTTTGTTAATTGAAGTATATCACCAAACTACTTTGTGCCACTATTTTTTTTAATTCAGTTGTTAATGGTAAAAAATAGTATCATTTCATGGTGAAGAAGGTATTACTACACATCTCAGCAGTATTTCTTTGATGTGCATCTCTTTATTGGTTTGATAGAATATTATTTGATAGAATTATTATTGTTAGCTATTAGTTTAACCTACAAACCTACAGAGAAGCAATAGAAAAATACAGATGCTTGTGTAATCTTCTGGAGCATCCTTTGCATAGAGGAAAGCATTTATTTAAAGAGAAATGATAGATGTTATAAATAAATGGAAATATTGTAAAATCTTACTCTATACTTTAAGAGCAGCTCTGTTATCACAACACTGAAAAAAACCAAAAACTTAATTTCAGCAATGAGTGTAAGGACAGTTTGGATGAAGGAAATGATGAATTGTGTATACACTGAGTACAGCGAAAAAACCAAAATCAAATATAATTTCCCAATATCCCTTGAAAAGAAAGCGGTAAATTAATTGTAGCTGATTTTGGGAGGGTATTACCAGGAAAGTTCTATCTGAGCATACACATTATATAAAAATATTTTTTCATAGCATTTCAGTTCCTACAAATAGCATAAAAAGAGAATTAAAAAAAAGCATAGAAGTAGCAAATGAGAGGCGAAAACATCTTTTAACTTCTCAGAAGTATATAAATAATACCTGATATTTAGCCTTTATAAACAAAAAACTTGTGCTACAGAAATGGTTATGAAAATTTACTTGCCTAGGAAAAATATATAGTTGTCTAGTTTTGCTGAGAAGATTGACAAAATAATAATAGATAATATTTGATCTAGTATCTTAATAATCATATTGAACTAGAGTAGTTTTTCTTCTTACCACAGGAGTAATCAGAATTTTATAGTGATGTTTTTAAAGGGGAGTTGCATTTAGATTTTTGTGTTGCTTTTGTAGACTAAGAAAACAAAATATTGTGACATATTATTTCAGAGATAGATGGTTGCAAAATTTCTGACCCTTCATGTGTACATCCATTTTGCTTCTTCAATGTGTACTTAATGAGCAAGCAATGTGCTTTGGCATGAATAAAGCACAGTTAATATGTTGTCTCTTAGCTGTGTTCACAAACTTACCTTTTATTCCTTGGTACTTCCCCTCTTTCAAAAGAGTCTAGCAATTATCTTCGACCATGAAATTCTGCACTACTTAGTGTGATGGAGTGAATCCTGTCCTAAATCACTGCCCAAGACACCAGTAAAAATTGGTCACCTACCACATATGACCTTAACTAAATCCATAGAATACTGCAGTGGAAATCTTGGAGGCTACATTAAAGCAATTGTTTAAGATAGGATTATCTTCCAGAAGCAGGACAGGATATGAGCATTTTCTTCTGATAAGTTTTACCTTCCTTGGTTTAAAATACTAATACAGTCAAAAAAGTATTTTTTAATAGATGTTCTTTACTGGCAATACTAAGATCTTTTCCCAGTTCGTAGCCAGTCAGCTTACAGAGAACCACAAGTTAACTAACAAAGCCCATTACTATGCTGACAATATTGATGACACTGTCAGTGCTTCACGTAGACTAAAAAGGGAATTGCAACTTGTTTCTGTGGCCAGTCTCACTGCAGTCTCATCTCCTCTGGCAATGAGACAGATGGGTTGTTAAACTCTCAAAAGGCTTCATTTGCACCATGATTAAAAAAAAAATAAAATAAAATTTAAACCCCCTACCTATATAGTTTCTCCTTATTTTCGTCAGGAACATGCTAAGTACATGATCCAAAACTTGAGAACTCTCTGAGAATCCTTCTAATGACTAAAACTGATGCAAAAATGACATAGATTTAAAGAAATCACATAATCGTTACATGACTCTTAAGTCCTTGAAGGCAGACACTGAATTACAAAAGCAAATAATTTCTGCATACAAGGTGGGGTTTTCTTGAAAAAAAACCTCCAAACTTTTCTGTGAACATGTGGAACTTAGAGTGAATTGGACTTTTATAATTCATTCCTGTCCAATTTTTTTTTGGCAACAAAAGAATCTGTTGCATGACATTTTAGATTATAAGAGTACAGATTTTTCACCAGCAGGAAAAAAAAAAAAAACCAAAACAGGACAGAGGAATATCAAGAAAAGAGACCAGGAGAAATAGAAGAAGATGGAGGTGAGGAGGAAATTATGGAAGAGCTGCTTGTGTAAGTTCAAAGTTGTAAGTTCAAAGAGTTCGATTGTAATGTTGTGAAGAAATTAAAAGAAAGACAGTGAAGAAAACTGAGACAATAAATCAGGAAAATACTGACACTGTGTATTATGATAGCATCTCTAAAATAAATATTAAAAAGTCAAATGAGCAGTTAGATTATCTCTGAAGCAAGAAGGTGGCACCTAGAATGAGATATCATCAGGAGTGTTTTGAAGAGATGAGATACAGAGGTACTTTCACGTATCTGCACCAAAGTTTTATCAAGGTAACAATGGAAAAGAGGCTCTGCTATTGATGAAATCTTTCAATAGTGAAAGACGAAATACCAGGAAGATGAATTGTTTCTTGGGATCGTAGTCGTGTCAGTGCAAACTTTCTGAAAATCATGCTGGCTTTATACTTGCAGGTAGTGCCTTTTAACCTATGGACTCCTCCAAAATAGGAAAATGAAATAAAATATGCTTTATGATCACTCTTTTGTCAGGTTTTTCGATTCAATAAATTGGTTCACCGTTCTTTAATTTAAGAAACTAAGGAAAAATCTGGAAAATTCCAAGAGAAAAAAACCAACATTTTTTTCTGAAAACTAAGTTTAGTTTCTAAGTGCAACCATGCACTAATTTGCTGCCTTGTATTTAAAACCCAAACACTTAATGTCAGGGGAATTAATGGCTAAACATATCATAATGCATATATTGAATACATTATAGATGTAAGAGGATTATTCTGATCAAACAGATGGAAATTCATATTTCATCATACTACTACAGCCTTAATTCTGGCCTAAAATAATGTTTTACCATCAGTGCTTTTAGAATTTAAACAGAGCACAGCACACAACATTGGTGAAGAAGAAACAGCTATGACTGAGATTTTCAAAGGCAGCCAAGGGTTCTCAACAACTTGTTTAACTCCCTGGGCTTTATAAAATCCTTCCTAAAACTCTAATCTGCACACAGCTAACATTGCTAAAAGAAGAGGTAGTTCTGAAATGTATGAATACATGTCCTCTTAAAATCTCTATCCTCTTTTCAGCTGCACTTTGCAGTTTCTACAGACTGATACAGTGCTATATCTTTTTTTCCTCCTGATGAGGTAGACTTAATATTTGAATGTTGAAGATATATCAGAGGTTTCCCTGAGCTAGAACAGAGATGCTGATTCTGGTTACTCAAGGTAATCTTGTTTATATATTTGTAATTGTTCCTGTTCCTGTACTGATTTTCTCTTTTCATAATAATAGCTTGCTTTATCTCTAGTAAAATGATTGAACATAAAAATACAAAGAAAAAGATATTTTAGGGAAAAGTCAGAAAGCACATCTTCAAGTAACTACTTAATTAGCATGTGATCTTACAAAAACACATGTTGAGTCTTGGAAAGTAGTTTTACGATACATAAAATAAATGTTGTCACATTCTTTATTAAATAAATATAACTATCTCCATGTTCATAACAGAATCATTAGAAACCTCTTTGGGCTTTCTTGTCCAATGCCATTATCCTCTGCACATTCCTGTCTGTTGGGACAATCCAATACCCACAGAAGTCATCCGGAAGGATTTTATAAGCTTCTGAGGATTCTGAGGCATCTTAAGGATTCAGAACTGATTTCATTTTCCCTACCACGATTTTAAGAATTCATCTCAGTTCTTGTAATTATTTAGATGTATTTTTCATAATGTTTCAGCTGACTGCTTTTTTCTACACTTTCTTGATTTTTTGACTGTCTCTAATGAGGTCTTCCAAGTGGAAGACTCTACAATAAAGTTAAACTTCATTGAAAATGCTATAACTTCTGAATGCAATAAAAATATCTAAGTACAGTAATGTCTGTAGCTATTTTTCCAGAAGGGAAAATATATATAAGTACACCTGAATTTTCTGTTATGCATGTATTTCAGCAATCCTTCACCAGGAAATTCATGACTCTAAGAAAGCAGTAGCAGCACACAAGCTATGCCAGTCTGAGTGTCATGTGCCAGTATCATAAAATATAAGAATACACTAGATGAAACTTGGTCCTTCAAATTTAAATGTTATTTTGATATATTTTAATTTTGTGTTCTAGTTTATTAATCTTCAAGTCCTTTTCCAAGTGTTTCCACCACTTCATCTCAACTTTCTTGGTGGGTAAAAAAAAAAGTCATGTGAAAGGAAATGTTGATAAAAATGGACAAAAAAAAAGAGTTTTCTTAAGTCATAACATTTCCAGCACATCCTTATGAAGTCAGACTGGGTCACATATTGAAGAATGTCATTTAATGAGGTGTCATCTATTAAATAGTTTCAAAACTATGTTTTAAAAAGGGGAAGAAAGATGTGTGAAGAGCATCACTCTATTTGCCACATTGAAATCCTTTCCTCACCTATGGTTTCATAGATTGAGATTTTTTTTCCTGTCCTTTCCACTATGACTACAAGGATCCTCACTTACACCAGACACTTCACCTTTCGATACTGAAGTTAGTTTAAATGCTGGTATCTCGGAACCATTATCTTACTCCCAGCCTTATTCACAAAAAGGATCCAGAAATAAGAAAGGACTATCTTCCTTCTAAAGTAATGAATTGGCATTATTCAACCATTCTACTTGAAAGTCAGAACTTCTAAACTGGTAATACACAGTTGTATCCAACATGTGACTATTGAACAGATTTGGCTAAGTCTCATCTTGAGTTCTGTAATAGCTTTTGATTATCCAGGTCCAACTGCAAAAACAGTCATTGCATTATCAATATTACTGCTGCCTGGTTCCTGTGGGTTTTAAAAACTGTTTCTAGAGCAAATGAGAGAGGAAAGTGTGCTTTGAAGTCACTCCTGTCTCTGCTGGAAAAGAATGTAATTGTAATTTCCTGTAATGAAGGAATAATATTCTGTACACAGTGGTCTAATTAAAAATCTAGAAAAACACTTTGACAATACTTCTCTATAAACATGTGGGTGAGGATAAGAATGAGGCAGGAAACAGAAAATTTAGTTCTTCACTTAACATTCAGAAATGTAAAAATTTTATGCAACACTAAAGTAATTACTGCATGTGATATTAAAGACAATGGCTAGATTAATTAGATATCTTATAACATTACAGTAATAATAAGTTGTTTCTTAAATTCTTGCAGCCAGCTGAACAGATGAATATGTACAAAACCCACTTTTCTTAGAACAATAGTCATTCTTGTGGATCAGATTAAAAGTTTATCTAATGCAGTATCTTTACCTCCAGCCACAGCCACTGGCAGATAGACCAGAGGCAAGTACCAAATCACTGCAATGGACAACATTTCTAGTTGATGACATATACCAAGGAGATTCACTGCTGTCTTGAAGATAAGGCTGACTGTCCTTAAATTTTTATCCTACATGGTGGAAATGCACTTTTTTCTCTTCTTATCCTTTCAGAATTACATTACATTACAAGCGGCAATTTTGCTTTATGGCAGGTAGACTGTTTCATAAATAAACAATTGAACAACTCTCTGAAAGAATTTAGAGAAATACATCTTATCCGATTATTGATGCTGCTGACCAGTTATGTTCCCAGCCAGGAGTCAAAAGTGACATCAATTCTTTCTATTCATTAAATTTGTAAGTGGATCTGGTAGTCACAAAAATCACTTTAACTCATTTTGCTCTCAACCATATGTGTCCTTGCAGTATAAGATGTTCTAGCTGTACTGTGAAATGTGCCAGCATACAGAGGAACTGTCCTTAAAGGACAGCCTACATATTTTACAAGTTGTCTCCTGTATTGAAACAGCAAGGTCAGAGAAATGAAGTCTTCAATTTCAGAAGAAACTCAGCCCCTCTATGGCCTGCATTAGTTTAAAAAGTCTTTATTCCCACAGTTTCCCATTGGAGTCAGTGCCAATCCCTCCACAAAATGAAATCCCAGCTATGTTTTTTTCCATCTGTTACTTCATGATTTCTCAATCCTTCATTTGTTACCATTTTCTGAATTTAATCCCAGATGTGATTTTTTCAGTGTTGTGAGATTGATAACAAGAAGCCAGAGTAGTGTTTGGTGATTTTCTTTCTCTTGCTATATAGAACCCAGAAACTCTTCCACCAGAAATGGAACAACTGGAGTTTTAAAACTATTGTTCCCATTTCTTTGTATTAGCTTTTAGTTTTGCAGGCATCCTCTACAGGGAGGAGAAGATGGGTGAAGAATAGGGAGATGGAGAAACTGGGAGATATTTGATGATTAGTATGGATGAGACAGGTAAGAGGTGTGGTTATTGTGAGATGAATCATACCTCAGGGGCTTTACAAGGCTTCATGTATGCTTAATGCTTCTAATTCTCCTGGGTTGTAATTATCTCAGGATAGGAGAAAGATATATTTTTAGAAATGTCAATTTACTTGATGCATTGGAATTTTAGAGCTCAGGCAGCAGACTCAAGGAGTAGGATTTTGAGGCCCTGTATAGGTTGATACACCAGTCATTTCGCAGTAATAATCTGAGAGGAAGGAAACTCAATTTCCCCATCCCAGGAAGGCCAGCAGACCTTCTGAGACATTGATTTATGCCTAGTAAGTGGTTCTGTTTTCCTTTTCTTTGTTCTGTATGGTTACTTCATTTGCATTTCTGCAACCATTTCACCCTACAAGCCCACACTGTCCCCAGAGCTTCCCTCAGAAGGATTCGTGGTCTCTCTTCAGCTCCAGCTCTATATTCCCCTGTTCCCATACCTCCCCAGGCTGCTTCAAAACCAGCCTGTACCTTTAATCAAATGCCATTCTGTGACTTTTTCATCTGTTTGCTTGTTATTTATATCCTCTGTGATTTCACTATCCCAAAATCAACTGCTTCATTGACCATTTTTATGTTTGGTAGCACACTGGTGTTGAGGGTGTATGGAGTGCAGACAGCAAGGACAGAGGAAGGAATCTCAGCAGAGAGAGTAGCTGAGACTTTAACCTGTACAAGTCATGAACAGCTCTCTGCTGTGCACAGCTTTCTTTGCACTTATGCCCACAGCATGTCCTGCTGCTAAAAAGCAGCCTGAGATTTGACATTTATTACATGATGTATTTACCGAGTTTCCCTTTCTATACTGAAAAAAATTCACTTGTTCCCGGAATACACACACAGGTACATTAGAAAAATAGAAAATGTTCATCCTGTACAGTGTTTCAGGTTTTGGAATTACAGACTAAAAGAATAAAATCTCTGTCCAGCAAATTATGAAGCTGCTCTCTGTGTCACCATTTGTAGTAGAAAAGAAGTCTGTCTCTATTCCTCACTATACAAGGCTGGTTGGTTTAAGGTGCAGGTTCCACAGGAGAAAAGAATATATGTGGCATTATTTATTTGCTTCACATGCAATTCAATTATTGTTCTGTCTGGGTTGCATGATGAGTATTTATACACAGTGTGATCTTGAACAAATCACTCTCAGGGCCCTGATTCAATAAACATTTTGGTACACTTACAGTCATGGTTTAACCCCAGACAGGAACTAAGCCCAACAAAGCCACCTGCTCACTCCCTCCTGATGGGACAGGGGAGAGAATCAGAAGGGTAAAAGTGAGAAAAGTTGTGACCTGAGATAAAAACAGTTTAATAGGTAGAGCAAAAGCTACATGCACAAGCAAAGCAAAGTAAGGAATTCATTCACCACTTCCCATCAGCAGGCAGGTGTTCAGCCATCTCCAGGAAAGCAGGGCTCCATCACATGTAATGCTTACTCAGGAAGACAAACGCCATCACTCTGAATATCCCACCCTTCCTTCTTCTTCCCCTAGATTTCTAATGTGATCATGATTTCATATGGTCTGGAATATCCCTTTGGTCAGTCTTGTTCCCTCACAGTTTCTTGTGAACCCCCAGACTACTCCCTGGTGAGATGGTGTGAGAAGCAAAAAACGCTTTGATTCTTTGTAAGTGCTGCTAAGCAATAACAAAAACACCCCTGGGTTATCTACACTGTTTTCAGCACAAATCCAAAACTTAGCCCCATACCAGCTACTGTGACAAAAATTAACTCTACCCCAGCCAAAACCAGAACACTTACCAAGGGAGATCTAATAACACACTTAGGAGTTTTGCTGAAGTCATAACTCAAGAAAGTTGCATAATACAGAATCTTTTGGAGTTTTTTTCCAGTATAAATTCATTAAACACACTGGACTTATTCTGGATATCTACTTGGTTAAAAATTATCAGAATTTGGAATCTTTCAGTGAGCTTTCCATTTACCAGGATTAATCAGAGAGTTGTATTAGTTAAGGTTATTTTACCAAAGCTTAATCAAGTTTACATATACACTGATGAATATTTTGGGATTTTTTTACCTTTTAATCCCATCCTTCCCCAAATCTTTTTTGTTGTTGTTGTTGTTATTAATGTAAATAGGTGGTTCCTTTTAAAATTAAACTAATACTCTTTGATGTAAAATATGCATAAAAGAGAGTTATTTGTCTCCCTTAGATCTTATGGACAATTATGCCTTTATTTTAAGTTCTTACAGTCAGTCAGGATTGAAATAGGTGGTCTATGGGATATAGTGGCTGTAGTATTTGAGAATTCACTATCCTGGGGAGAAAATTTTATCTCATAGATAGAATAAGAATATTTCTTTTTTTTCATTATTTCCCTTTATAATTTGGCTATTATAACTTCATGTTAAATGACAACCACCTCCCCCCTTCATTATACTAATATATGTCTGCATATTATTTTGATAAAAGAACTTTCATGAGCTGTTTTCAGAAACCCACTGCAGCTATTGCTGTAAGGAGACAATAAAAATGTTTGAATATTAATGACCTACTGTACCATAGCTTACACATCACATAGCAGAGTGTCTGAAGACATTCATGTGATGTACCTGTCTGCTGATACTTGAATAGCTCCTGGGAGCCCTCTTCAATGTCGTTTGCAAGTTTACCAAGAAGACCTTTATTGATCAGAATGTCATTTATGGTTTCTCATATGTTTACATTAATTACCCTGTCCAAGAGAGTGTAGCAGAATGAAAGCTATCATTGCTGATATTAGGCTGTCAGACTATGAATTTGTACCTCCTTGAAAGCACAGAGAGAATCATTTCAAGGATAAAAATACACTGAAGATTTTGCACACAGCAGCTATATGTCACAGTCTGATGTCCAAGCTCTCTTCAATATTTTCTCTTTCAGAATAACAGATATTCTCAGGACTCATTAATGAAATCTATAGCCCGGTCTCATGTGCAAAAAAAAAAAAAAAAACAAAAAAAACCAACTCAGAGAGCTCAGAAAGAAAATTAGATTTACATGATTTAGAAGGTCATGTATTTTGATGTACAGAGGAAAACTTGTGCTCTGGCACAAAATCTTAAATTCCAAATCAGGTTCCTTTCAAGAGATACTGTCAGTTTGGTTTTATATTTCTGCTATTTAATTACATAGCAGTTCTTAGGATTTTCCCCTCCTAAATGAAGAAAGGAAAAATTAATCTAAAAATGAGTTTAACAAGTATATTTAATTCATCTGACTAAACGTTTTAATTAAGTTAGATTTATTCTTCCCCTTGTCTAGTTTCAACACAGTAAATAATCACAAGTATGTATGCAAACCACAACAGCTCTGAATGTTTAGCATAAGAGTAGCCCACAACAGGGCTTCTTTCTTGCTTGGATATAAAAATGTGGTGAGTGTTGTAGATTCAGGCCGTGCTGTTCTGTGACACTCTTGGGTATTTCATGGAAAACTGGAAGGAGAGTAAAGAACAGAGAGGAATGTGCAGCACCTCAAAGATACTTTTATCTCATGATTTATTTAGAATTGTCTTCTTAAATATGCAGTTCAATCTATTTTTTCATAATCCTATTGGAAATTTATTACTTTGTTGACCTGTGCAGTGTTAGATTACCAAAGCATTAAAGACAAGCTTCTGAGGAAGTTTAGAAGTCTACTTTGTAAACTATTTATCACACAGAATGTAAACATAACACATGGAATTTGTTACTGGTGAGGAAAACTACAAATTTAAGAAACAAAGTTCTCCCCAAACCAAATTCTTCAGACATTTCTATGAATTATAAAAATAATTATATGTTGGTCAGATAAATTATTAATTAAATTAGAAATTAACTATATTTTAAAACATTTTATATTAATTTATACATTGGGAAGTAACAGAGTGTCACAAGCAGTCCACATCCTTCTCACACAGTATATCTGGAACAAGGTTTCATGCCCCCTTGCACAAAGCCAGATATTGAAATAATAACCTTTTATCTCAGAAGGCAAGACCAGTTCTTCCAGATATTTTATAGTACACGTCTCCACCTTTTCTGTCCTATGTATTCTGTACATTGTCCAAAGCAGAGAAAACCTCCACACCACTATCACAGTGAAGATGCTAGAGGAAGACAGAATATTAAATTGTGATTTCTCTCTAATTGAGTATATATTATCTATTTTGAAGAAATTGGGTGTCTGAGTCAGACACAGTGTTCTCTGAGGGAGAAGAGATAGCTACATTAAGTCATTTCTAAAAAAAATTCTAAGCTTCAGCTCAGTAGACTTTGAGAAAAATTGCTGTCGCGATGATTGAAGAGGATGTATAAGAAGTTCAGCTTGGAGTGACTTAAAATGTCTTCTGCATTAAACTATTCAAATAACGTTTTATAGTGACAATGCTAAAAAAGAAAAAAAGCCCAACATTCCATTTATAGCATCAAGAATGAGGTGCTATAAAGAGTGCACCTCGTGTAACCACAATTTGCCTTTGTCTCTTTGTTCTTTCTGTGCTCTTGAGTTTATAAAGCCTGGGACAGGCTCAATAAAAGATTTCTTCTCTTTTGTAAGGATGGAGTAAGAACTAATAGGACTAAGATAAATTTATGGGGAACAGAAAAACAAACAAAAAACAAACCTGAACAAAACAAAACCCAAAAAATTCCAATCTTGACTTCTCATAAAATAAAAGTAATATCATAGTTCCAGAACTGTATCATTGAGCACAGTCTGCCTTTCTGAGCTTTTATTTGCTATATACTGTTCAAAGCATTTTTTTTAACAGGTTTTCTCCAAGCAGAAATAACATAGCAAGATGAGCATCCTTAGATGATCCAGACGAATAATTCACACAAAGGCTGCATGGTCATAATATTGAATCAACACATTTCCTTACTTGTCATACTCTTCACTGCATCCTCTTTTGGGGACAACGTGTGCTGAATGGGGACATACATTAGAATATAGATAATGGACATCTAGAAAAGGTATTCTCAAGGTGACTTATGATTCTCATATTTTCCAGATACTGTTCAGTTTTATCATAGCACTTAAAAAAGGTCAGTACCATTATTGGAAGTAATGCTTCAGTTGTGATTTCATGCACCATCTCTTCAAAACTGCTCTATATTCCTCTTTTAAGGGATCTGTTAAGCCATATTCGGTAGAGGTGGCATAGAGGTTTCCTGGGTCACCTTGAACCAACCACTTAAAAAATCCATAAAATAGGAATAGTAGCACCTCTGTATTTTAGAAGGGAAAGCCAGTGGGGATGAATAAATCAAAGGCCTTCAGTGAAAATTTAATGACCATGTGTCATTATAAGAGTCACTGATTTTTAGGAAACAGGTGGATGCTTATGATTTATATGCTTAACTCTAAATGAATAAAGACCTTTTCAAAAGTTGCCTGTAAGAACGAAGGGGTTTTATTTACTTATTTCCTTTCCTACTGTACAGTTTTATCTTATAAGGGCATTATTAAGGTAGATTCATTAATATTTTATAGAGTGAGATACTACAGTGATAAGCACCAGAGAAACACCATTGATACAATTAGTAGTTTCTTACTCAGTTCAGGGTTTGAATAATGACATTAATTAGGGTAGGGAGAGTCACAATTAAATAAAACTAAACAGTTTATTTGGTTTTGTTTGTTTTTACAAATTGTAAACCACATGGAGTAGGGGAAAAAGTTGACAATATCCTCTTCTGGAAAAAGTGTCTGCATTGCTGGAGAAATCCTGGAATGTCTGTGTTTGATTTTCTCTATTATACATGTGTAGAGAAAAGATTCATTATCCCAATCTTTATCGTCATCATAAATGTCCATATAAAACCACTTAATTATGTAACATTTTTACAATTTTCCTTTATATGCATGTGTTCCTGGTTGTCCTATTTGAATTTTCCCAATATTTGTATAGAAGTCAAGTGAATATAGAATGAAAGGGCAAATTTGTGAACCAGAGTACATCTGGATCTATCCAGGGGAAGTGGAAACACGTGCATAGTCCAGATTCACCGAATCATGAACAAATTTGAGTATTTCTTGTCCAGATAAACATGTATTTTGGAGGAATATTTTCACAATTACTAACATACAGAAGCACACAGATAAAGTATTGTATAGGACATGAATGCTTATTTATGTGCATGAGAATGTAGATTCACACATATACTTTATATGACTTTCATGTGCATAAAAATGCATTCACTCATGTATCAAATATAAGATGAATGTTTGTAATATTTGTAAAATATTTTACTGTTTATATTTCTCAAAATGAAATACAAAAATCAATTGCATCCAGTAATAAGAATTACTACAGCTTTTAACAAAAATATTAACATTATGTCTAGACAATTTTTTTTCAAATAAATAGTTGACAAATGAGATTAACCCAGATTTTCTTTGTTTTTCTCCAGAAGTGTGCTCCATTCTTACTGTACAACCATGTGTTTCAAGTCCTTTCTTATACAAACATTATATTTGGGGGGGGGGGAATGAATGAGGGCTTACTCTTTAAATCTGACACTATAATTTGGGCACAAAACAATCACCAATTAGTGACATCTAGTTTTAGAGAAATTAACCTATTATATTGACCCTATTCTTTGTTTCTATTTCATAACTATAAATCTCAGAGTCTGTAATCAAATCATGCTCTATGCTGGAGAAGGCTGTATGAAAAAAAAGGAATATAGGAAGGTGTAAACAACAGTCACTTGTGTTTTATAAATAGAGTAATGGAAACCTGAAGACCTGCTGGTCCTTAAGACCAGTCTGTTATTACTAAAATTATTAGTTATTCTACAAGACAACACAACTTCTTCCTTGCCTCACCTATTTTAAGACCTGTGGGAGGATTGCTCACTGAAAAAAAAAAAAACATGGAATAATCTTGATCTGAGGAACAGCTCTTTTCATTTTCTCTAGCTGAACTGTCACAATCATTAATCTGTTCTAAAAATTTGTTATATTATCTGACCTAAAAAATTTGGTCACCCAATAATAACCTTCATAGCTACCCAATCTCCTCTGCAGTATATGTGTTAATGACAGATGAATCACACAAAGAAAAATCTAGATCATCAGAGAAGGAAACAAACAGGTTGATGTTGCCCTTAGAGTACTGGATTGATTTAAAGCATGTGCAGGAGCTGAGCAAAGGTTCTGTTGAGGTTTGAGTAGTGTTGCCATGACAGTTGGTACTGCTAGAAAAGGTTAGAGGAGTTAGAAGTATCTCGGTTGCTCACAGATGGCTGATGCTGTCAGATTAAAATAATCCATAGTTGAGTTCCAAGGGATGAATCAGTCAGATTCTACCACCGTGAGGATAGATCATAAACATGTTTTAGTTTACTAGTGCTTGTGGTTCGTGCTTCTCTTGAAGGCCCTCTACATGGGCATACTTAGTGCCAGGAGCAAACAGAGACTAAACCTGTGTTGTTTACAAATCTGTCTGATTAAAGAGCAGAATGGCTATGCAAGATGTGAAGAGAAATCATGCATGATATGGTCTCTCCTTTTTGTCATGTCTTCATTTACAGGTCTGGCAGAGAGCAGATTCTATGTTGCTGTGCTTTTTATGACTTACATTTGATGGGAATGGACCCATACTTCTACTCAGCTGTAGTTGACTATGCCAGTATTGCTACGTACCTTGTCTTCTTTTATCATTCAAATAGAAAATGAGCTTTGTGATCATTTCCCCATTTACATTAGCCATTGCTTACCATAAAAAATATGAATAGCTGTGCAAGATAGAATTAGCTGGTCAAATGTTTTCCTTCTTTTTTTAAAGGAATATAAAGTTTTCAGTTTCCTGGAGTTTTTAACGTAACCAACCACTGTGTGTAAAATGAAGATTTAAACCTGAAATATTTTGATTGGTGGCAAAAATATTTCTGTTTTTAATCATTGCCTGGCTAAAGTTCTGCTGCCAGAAATCCCTAATCTTTCTTTAGGCCATCATAAAATGTGGGTGAAAGCTTCATTTTTACCTCTTGGAGATGGAGGACTTCCAGCCAAGGCTGCACAGAAAAATAAATGTTTGGCATTTGGCAACATATAGCTGTCTCCCCCATAACATTCAAAGATTTGCATCCTATATGCTCTCAGGATGAACTTCCCAGTAATTAGAGACCTGTCTCACAGCATATATCCTTCTATGTGTTTCAAGTACATTGAAAAGTCAAGGCTCTCTTTCTCACTAGTGAAAACAAACTGGCTTTACTAGGCAAGCTGGTGATTTTCTGAGCTGACAATTGTCTTCTAGTTTCTGCCCTGTAGAAGGTAATGAGGTCATGATCAGGTTTATGGGTGTAATCACTTGTTTGGCTATATTTTACTATCTTCATCAAGTAGTGGGTTTCTTGAGAGCACGTCTTCATGAAAGAATTTTATGAAAAATAGTAAATGAGTATTTTACCTGAAATGTCTACAAATGCATTGAAAAGCACTGAAGCTGCTCAGTGAGGTGATAAGTATTGGTGCTTTCCTAACAATACAGAAACACATACAATGAAATCTCAAAAGTACTTATTTGCCTGGGGAAAAAAAAAAAAAAAAAAAAAGACTAGAGTTTCTTCTTTCATGTTTGGAATAAATTTTCTCTGGATCAAAGTGATTTTAAGATGTAGACACTAATAATACTTGACATCCCCCCTACTCTCACAATTAGCATGTTTGGGCTTAGTCAAAATGTTACAAATACTTTTGAAAATAGTTATTGAGCTTTAAAATCATAGGACTATGAAACAAACTGTCCTGGACTATCCTTCCTAACCCTCACATGTCTTTTCTTCCTGAAGAAGGTCTTACGTATATAGGAAATTCTGAAATCAGGAATTTGTATCTTTATCTTCTGAGCAGAAATCAGGAAAGAAAAAATATTTTTGACAGATCTGCCAGTAAAATAAGACAACAATTAGTTTGCCAGAGTTAGTAGAACTACTCCATAACCAAGAATTGGCTTAACCAGTGGTCTCTGATAATATTAATATTTTCTATTCTTTTTTCAACTTAGCAGCACCAGTACAAGCCTGAAGGTGTTGGTAGAACATAGGATATTCTAGAAGACTTTCACAGTGATCATAAATGAACTTCAGTGGTAGGGCAGTTGTCTCAAAAATGTCTTGTGCACCATGTTCACAGTTGTTTGCATTTCTAAAAGTAACTGGAATTTGATGTGGTACTGTAAGTGTAAAAGGTTTCTGTTTCCAAATGCATTAGGTACCACTGACAGCTTCAGCCTTTCTTTACAGGTGTCAATCAAGGCTGATGTTTCAATAGTGAGGACATCTACTTGGACGCACTTTATCTGTGTGTACTCAGTATCCTAAAGGTCTGCAGTGATCTTACATGCAAATAATTTCCTGCATGCAGAGAAGACCTGAGCAGACTGAGGTAGTTTGTGTACTATTATTTAATAAGTTGTCTCAGCACTGATAAACAAAATTTATCCTGGGAAAATTATTATTAGAAGCTTGCATTCACAGATGAATTTTGTGCCCTTGAAATATTCATGTCTGAATTGTGACAATTCCTATGACATCTGCCCCATGTAGATGGCAACAGATGGGTCTGTACCAGATGCCATGTTAGAAATACTTAACAGCACAAGGAAATGTTCTTGGAAACAAAAAGCAAAACAGTGAAATGGTAACCAAAAGCTAATGCTTTATGGAAGGTACATGCCTAAATTACATGTTAAAAAGGACATCAGTAAGTATGTGGTTAAAGTATTCAGCTGCAGTAATCCTGTAATACGCTTGGAATTTGAAAGATCTGTCTCCCACTTCCCAAAGAAAGTTGCAACAGATTTTTTTTTTTGGAATATGTTATTTACCTCAAAAAAATAATTGCAAAAAAAGCATCCTGCTTTATAAAAATTAATCTGTTCCAATGAAACAAAAGAGTTTAATAAAAAAAAAAAAAAACCAAACTCAGCAGTTTAGCTGCATTCAGTGCCCAAATTTTTCTCTTCTAAGCTTCAGTGCTGTTTCATTCTCATTCACAGAAACATGTCTGTTTGCTTTCCTTTTACTTGTTTGATGTGTCTTATGCTCTAACTGCTTGACACTACAAGCATTTCATATTCACTTGTTTTATGACCTTCAGTGTTTCAAACTTATTGTTGCCATCATCCTTAATAATGTGCAATATCAGGACACATGATCTAAAAAGCATTTCGGTACAATCAAAGATAAATTCAGTAAATAGGTAAGAAGAATTTTACACTATATGATTTGAATTCACAAATAAAAGTCAAATAAAAAAAGTTAATCTATGGTACTCTACATCTGCTCACCATTTTTCAAGTTTACTCATGTTTATTAAAAGTATTTTTTGTAGTGTAGCTGTAGAAAGCATTATTGAATAACAGGATGTTAGTTCAAGAAAATATTTCAGGGAAAAAAAATCATTTTTATGAAATTTTACTCAGCTTGAAAGCCTCTAGATAGAAAGAAGTCCTTTATTCAACAGAGGTTATTACATGGTTATTTGAAATCTAGAAGCTTTTTTAATAGAAACCAAAGATAAGTGATTTAGAAGAAATACCTCGTCCTTTTTGTTTGTTTTTTTTTTTTCTTTTTGAGAAGAACTTTTTAAAAAGGAGCTTATTCACAAAATGTGAAAAATAATATATTGAAAGACTGTAACTTCTAAACATTTCAGAGGAGGCTGTAATAAGAACTATACAGGTATGCAGAATACATATTTCATTATGAAATTTCTGTGTACATAGATTTCTATGAATTCCTTACAAGTCAAAACACTGTTACTTCACCTCTGTGTTGCAATTTTTGACTCTTATCAGGTCTTTAAGGAATCTGCTTTTTATATTTCAAGTTTCAAATACATCTTTTTGTGTGCCAAGATCCATTGGAAGGTCCCTCATCTTGTGTGCCGTTGTGAATAAGCTGACATTCATAATTTCCTACAACGTAATCAACAAATGAAGAAATACAGACAAGTTCACATTACATTTTCTTATGCACAAAGAGAGAACATTCTACTTATACAAGGATTATTACTTTTAAACGGTGAAGCTCAAGATTATTCAGAAGTCTTCACTGTAAAAATCTGGAGGTAGATTTACTCTCTCCTATAATTCCTGAGGGAACTATAACACTAGCTGGTTAACCTGTAGGTTACATGAATCCCACTCTACATTCAAATCATTGTGGCCATCTAATTTAACTTGATAAATGATAACTATATGGGCTAAATCCTGTTTCTTATAGTGATGAATCTGATATGCGGTGTTCATCTAGCTGTTCTTCTGGTGCATCAGCCACTGACACTTGACTTTTTCTCCAGTTATGATTACACCCTTTTTTCGTGCATAATATTTTGAGTACAAACCATAATCTCCCACCTGGATAACTACATTTCTTTAGTTTCCAGTGTATATCTTTATACAAACCTTCATCAGTATGTTTATCTGGACTGTTATAATTAAGTTTGGCAGTTCAGCTTGTCTCATAATCTAAACCAAGCATCCTTCATGTTTTACAGTCCAAGTGGTTTTGTTGTTTTTTTTTGTTTGGTTTTTTTTTCTTTTTTTCTTGTTATTCATTCACTTAATCAGAAATACCATTATATTGTCATCTAAATCAAGACTAGGAATATTAAATAGCAGTTGAAGAAGAGTGCTATCGTTGGGTCACCTTGTGTAATGAGTACTTCTTGCACAAAATTAACAATTGCATTTTGCAATCTGTTATTAAAGCATATTTAATCCCCCTATCATAAGACTTAATCCATGTATCTTGCATAAAATTTAACTTTTAATCATGATGCTATGTGATACAATGATAATTTTGCACGTATATTTAACCATACTGTACTTACAAGACATACATTTTAATTGGGTTTATTATTTTATGTTACGTAATGTTATATTATTTTATTTTATATAAATTTTATAAACTCTCCTTCCTGAATCCAAGTGCTTCTAGTCTGCAGCTATTTTTGAGTATTAGTAGCATAAATGGAACTGGTGGATGGAAATCATCCTTGTTCTATAACTTTGAAAATGTGTTCATAGGTCTTGTTTTAGGTGATCTATCCAACTTCTATTTATTTATTTAGTTGATTAATTGTGAAAGAAACCAGTTGGATAATCTGCCACCCTTTGTAGACCTTAATCTTGTCTCTATTTTATCTTTTTTTTTTTTTTTTAATTAAAAATTAAATAATGCCTTTTATAACCATAAAAGGTAAACAAGCATTTTCTGTTTCCCCCCTCTGATCTTTCATCTCCATTTTCAGATAAATCCCTGTTCTTCTGAGTAGCATGGCATTTGGAAAAAGGATAAATAGTACTCAATATTTTCTCCAAATCTGTTTTACTTTGCTCTCTTTTCTGTCTCTTCTTTTTCCCTACTCTCCCTTTCTCTTTTCAGTTCCTATTGGTAGTATCAACATCCTATCTATCACTGTAACCCATTGGTGGGGACCTGCTGCTGCTCCACTCCCACATTGTCAGTGGTTCAACATGATTTTTTCTCCTGCTTATAGCTTGACATACCAGCTGATACAAGCCTAGATACCTATTTGCCTGCACTTATCCATTGTCCGTATACCAGTGCTTCCAAAACTGCTTGCAAGTTATTTCTTCTCATTTGAGTAATGTGGCCTTCACAGTGGGTCAGAGAAAGGACACAGGTTTTTTAATACCAGTAGAAGAATCAGCTCAGTTCTTTCTGGGTTGTGTTTGCAATGACTGGATTTCAAAAATGCTTTGCAGGCATTAGGCAACTGAGATAAGTTATACAAACAAAATAGGTATACCACTACTGAGTTTAACCTTGTTTGTGCTGGGTGGAATCCATGTCCTCTATGCAGAGCTATAGCATTCATCTGGACTTGTCAAGATTATTGGACAAAAAGCATTATTTTTCTTAATTTTAAATTTTCTAATACATGAACTAGTGATGTGGGAACACACACAAGGTTTGTCTCTTGATTTCCTTTAGTCATTAAGAAATAATCATGTTTTAAAGATGGTTTGGGTTTTTGTTTTGTTTTTCCAGTTAACAGATTTATGTGTATTAAGGAATTTTCATGGACATATTAGATGTCTTTACATCTATTTAATACGAGAAATTTCTGTTTCTGATAGCAAATGCAGCCCTAATGTGCATGGCAAGGAGAAGCTGTTCATCCATGTGCTCATCATGTGGCATAAATTTCAGGCACCATATTATCCTATTGCCATGTGGTTTGCTCTTGAATTTCAAGGTTTTGGATTCCAGGAATGTTGTTACATTACACATTTTTATATGCAGCAGTCCTGATCTATTCTTAATATTACTAGGTATTTCCATCATACTAAGTAATAGATAATTTGTATAAATATAATCTTTTTATCTTCTTTAAATGCAGAAAAAAGTATGTTACAGAAAGTTACGATAAAATATGTGACAATGATAAGAAATACAGTCAGTTTTGTTCAGTGAAAATTCAGTAACTGCAAATTGATTCTATTATTTGCATTTCATATATTTATTGTAAATTCTCATTTATATAATCTTCTACATGTACAGATATTTTTCCCAGATAAAAAATAAAAACACAACTATTTGTCTAGTGAGTTACAGATGTCACAGAGAGATGTAATGCAGTCCAGAGGAAAAATAAAATAAAAAAAAAAAGACAATGTATATAGTTGTGTAGATCTGCCTAGAAATAAAACTTCAGCAATTTCGGTGCTGGAAGGATTGTGCTGT
Organism: Todiramphus chloris collaris; assembly: GCA_025345505.1. Taxonomy (NCBI): domain Eukaryota; kingdom Metazoa; phylum Chordata; class Aves; order Coraciiformes; family Alcedinidae; genus Todiramphus; species Todiramphus chloris. The sequence goes on along the minus strand of JANVCC010000011.1, from coordinate 4,113,180 downwards.
TTCACCCATTTTTGTGTGGTACCCCTGAGAGGGTCATTGCTTGTCATCAGAAGAGTCCCCATAGCCACATTGCCCTGAGAAGTCACAGATGTTTCTCCATGAAAACTGATGAATTGGCAGGACACTCCAATCTGAATTCTGCATGATTCCAGAGGAAAAAAAAAAAAAAAAAAAGTAGAAACCTTAAGATCAGATTCCTTTGAGTTAATCAGGCTGGAAGAAGATTTCTGACATGTAGTCAAGGCAAATCCACTTCATAACATTATTGGATTAGCCTTTCTTGAAGTTTAATTAAATTGGCTTTCCCTCTATTAACTGTTATAACTAAGAAATGGCAGATGAGAATGAAATTTCATCTCATTACAGTTTAATAAGTTAAATCTCTTCTTCTGTCTCTAATGTTAAAGAAATATGCATTATTTTATGTTAATCAAGCAAGTGGATTTTATGTTAGCAACTTCAGAACATGTACTAATGTCTGTGTTTCATCCACACAGATTACCCACTTTTCAAGTGGTAAATTCACCATTACAGCCTTAGACAATAAAATAGAAAGAAAGGGAAGAACTTTGCTTTCTAATGCAGGCAGTCCCAAAGTAGTCATGCCATACTAAGCTAAGTGAGAAAATATAAATACATCTAAAATGTACCAAATGTAACAATCCTTATAGCCTACCATACCATCAAGCATTTAAAGGCTTGTTCTCTTTCTATCTTTTCAGAAAAAAATACTTTTAAAATTTCCACAGGTTTAGAGCATAAGGAGGTCTAGTGAGTTCAACAGTACTATTCAAGTGGAAACAAATGATAATATTAAAGAAGAATCCATGTTTACCTGCATTACTGCACTGCCACTTCAGAAGTACCTTTGAAAAATGCATATCTAAGTTGGAATATGAACTTGATTAATAGAGATGAAATTATCTAGGTAAAACAGTAGTGGTGTATGCTAAGAATAGAAGCCTCCAAAATTGTATCTTCCTAATTGTGAACTTCAGGGCACTGAAGGTAGCAACCCAGAGGATTTCTGTGAATGCATGGCTCCCTGAGAAACTACAAGTCCCCCACAAAATATAAGATTTCTAGAGTTCGTGGAGTCTTGTTCTTGTTGTGTCCAGATGAGGAGGAAAGCAGGGGCATGATAACACTTAGACTTTTCTACTTTATGGACAAGCTGAGAATTATGGTAGTAGTTTGGAAGTGAATCATACAGAATGCTAGAAAATATCATAGAATCAGTATGGTCTGGGTTGGAAGGCACCTTTAAAGGTGATCTAGTTCCAACCTCACTGCAGTGAGCAGGAACATCATCAACTAGAGCAGGTTTCTCGGAACCCGTCTAATCTGACCTTGACTGGTTCCTTGATCATCTCAGATTTCAATTATAAAAAGTGAAAATTTTCTTGGATGTCTCAAGTTAAATGAGGGGAAAGATTTATGTTCATGATCTGTGAAAAAGCTTTTTAGCTTAAATTCTGTTAATGTTTTATTTATCTTCTAAGTCTCACATCCATTCGCCACTTTCACACAAGTATTGAATCCTCTCTCAGTCTGCGTTAGCAATCTAAACATGTCCAAGGCTTTCTCTAACTCTCAGATTATGAAAAGGAAAGGAAAAAGGAAAGGAAAAAGGAAAGGAAAAAGGAAAGGAAAAAGAAAAGGAAAAAGGAAAAAGGAAAAAGGAAAGGAAAAAGGGAAAGGGAAGGAAAAGAAAAGAAAAGAAAAGAAAAGAAAAGAAAAGAAAAGAAAAGA
>JANVCC010000011.1:4084718-4111418 GCA_025345505.1 Todiramphus chloris collaris | reverse complement strand
AAGAAAAGAAAAGAAAAGAAAAGAAAAGAAAAGAAAAGAAAAGAAAAATCAAGGCTGTTGAAGTAAAAAATATAGATTGAGAATTAACTGGTTTATACTACCTCCTGATCTGTATACTTCAGGATGATTTTGAAGACTGCTACCTGGACCTATCCAGAAACATGCTAAGGACCACTCTGACATTTTTAATGCATAAGCAATTGTATTCCAGAGCCTCACAGTATTTTTTGATGCTTTTTAATTTATTAGTATAGATTTAGTTTCTGTCACTCATATTATAAGCTATCTGGAAAACAACAGACTTGTTACTTATCTATACTGAAAATACTAGATCCTGATCTTCAGTTGACCAGCTACATGTTTCCTGTAACGGAAATGAGTAATGATAATAATTATTATAATGGATTAAGAGAGAAAAACACTTTCTTTACTGTAATAAATAACTAGTGCAGACATTCAACTAATTAAAAAAAAAATCTTTTGTGTGTAAGAACTTTACTCATAATATCTCTTTTAGCTTTTTAGAGATATCTTTTTTTTTTTTCTTTTCTCTTTTTTTTTCACTCTTGTGATTCTTGTTTCTATGGCAGAGTAAAAGAGGTCTTGACATATTGTAAACAACTCCTTCACTGAGTTATTTTTATCTGACCAAAATGAAAGAATAATAGGAAGTCAGAATAATGTTTATTCCTACAAGACTTATATTTTGCACAGCAGAAGACTGTCATATGAAGCTGTAATAACATTGGTTTACATCTGTTTGAGAAATATCTAATCTGTTGATTAAAGAAGAGCACATATGTATTTCCAGATAGAGATTTTATTTTTTCAAGACTATGAAAAAGCTTAGTTTTCAATTTACTTCACATCTAACCATTTAATAGTAAGTAGAGAAGCTAAGTAGGTTGCTCTTGCTTTTGAACTGTGGTTGACACCAGTAACATCATGCTTTGACACCAGTAATGTCATGCAAATTCATACAAGTTCATTTGTATCGTAATGTATTCAGTTGTAACAAAGACTTCTTATGCAGAGAATGCAAACCAAGACAGAGATTGCATGTGTTTCATGGTTATTCATTTATCTTTGTGTATGAGATGTAGCCTTGATGACAAAGCTTAATGACAGTTTTCTTATTTAATGGTATAGTATACACCTTCATATAGTTAAAGACTGAGCTACATTGCTTGTGTTTCTTTTCACTCTGAAGTCCATGTGCCCATGTATGATTTTTTTTTTTTTTAATTTCTTTACTTAATTTAAGGTGTCTGCTATCCTGTCAGAGAATACAAGTTTTCACTCCCACATTCAAAAATGGATCGCTGACAAAAGATATGTGGTGTTAGATAAATAGCCCCAGTTCTTTTTTCTCTCTCTTCTGTAAAATGTAGAAGCAAGTTTTATTTTATTTCTATAGAAGAGTAAGGAAGAATGATTAACTATGGATTTGTCTGGAAATACTCACTATATGAATGTTACACAGGGAGCTGTGAGAAATTACGCAGTGTTCACACTTTCTGTAAGATAAGTTCTCATTATTTTTAAAAATGTAAAGAAGTCAAAAAGAAGTTTGGGAATTAAAAAAAAAAAGCTTGCAGTATAATATGTATATTCTGCATTTCATTACTGTTTATGAACCTTTTTTTTTATGTGACTTTCTAATTCAGACTTTCTCAAAAATCATACAAAATAATTTTCATATATTTTAGAGAATTTTCTAATGACTTTATTACACTTCATACTGCCTGTAATGAAAGAGCAAGACCACCGAGCTTTGCAGAAAGTAAATCTCCCTTTATTGAATTTACTTCATTGCATTTTAACATTATTGAAAGGAGAAGAACAAACAAATAAAACACACGTCCACAAGTGGAGCCAATTCCCTTCAGTGAGCTATCTTTCGAGGTGTAAATCAGTGTTGTCACTAAGATTATAATTTACAGATATAGTATAGTGATAAGCACTGAACAGTTCCCACTGCAGGACCACTTGCTCCATTAGAACAAAACAACATCACAGCTCATTTCTGTGGTCTACTGCATGGTGTGTGCATGCAGTGGGAATTTCTAATGGGCTCAGCTCTGCAGCTGAGAAACCTGGGGCATGCTGAGAGTCACTGATCTTCAAGCCAATAAACCAAAGACTTAAAAACACCAGCTGTGCTTCACAAGCCAGTGCAGAACATCAGATAAAGACATTTATACTTTCTTTATGGATATTGCCACTGAATTGTATCTGCTTCCCATATCATTAGATTAATATAATGCTACTTGTCACAGGAACTTTAAAACAACAACAACAACAACAACAACAACAAAAGAACAAATTCTTCCACAGCCTCATATAGGTTTGGAAGCACAATCAAAATATATTTAGATTCCTACTCATTTATTAGGTCATCGGTTCCCTTTGATTACCATAGCCTTCAAAATTTCAACCCCTAACAGTACAATTCCACCTATCAGTGTAGACATTTTGCAAGTGCTGCATCCGCCAAATTGAAACAATCACATCCCCAATAAAGATCCTCCAAAACAAATATGGAAATTAGTATCTGGGGAAGAGAAAATACCTAGCAAGGAGGGACATGGTTAAATTGAAATATGACATACATATATAAAAATATTTATTCCATTCATTATGTTTAGTATCAAGGTTATGATTATTTGCTCTAAAGCTCCTCTTTCCAAGATTTTTTTTTCCATTTCCTTTGAGGATTAGGACTAAGATATCATAAACTAATTTTGTAGAAAATTATCTCTCATTGGTTACTGGCTTATACAATCATTTTAGATTGTCTGTGGCATTTATTTGTCTACTTTATTGTTGATTTTTGTGCATGCAATTTCCACACAGAATGAATTCAATCACATTGTGGGCAGCTACTAAAAAAAGACAGAAAGACAGAATTTTGTCACAGATTTTGTTATTGTTAATAGCAAACATGATTTATCTACTAAAACAATTTTATTTTAGTATACTTTTTGGATGAGTTGCCTGGGAAATAGCTTACAGTTCAGAATCACATTTTCAGTAAATGCCATGGAAGAGGTAGTCACAAAATAGAGATGTCAATGATGTGCACACCCAATGGTCATCTACTTGCTCTGTCACCAAACAGGGGTTATCTGGGATTTCCTGCATCCCAGTTTTCTTACTTTTCCCCCTTGTAGGGCTTGTAAGAAGTCCTTTCTACAACCAGATGCAGTGCAATATATCTTTGAGGCAATCTGACATTCATAATCTGAAGGTGTGTATGAATCTCTGCAAGTGGTTTTGTGTTACACCTGGCAATTTGATGATTAAGTCCCATTCAACTAACACCTTTAGTTGAGGTGAACAGGGAAAAAAAAAAAAAAAGAAAGAAGAAAAAAACCTCCATTCATACTGATTTTTATTTACATCCCCTGATAATTTTTATATTTTACCTGGTTAGAAAAATGGGAGTTTTCCCCATCTTCTTTTCTCATGCTACTTTTTGCAAGATATGTTACAGGCAATGTTTGTGTTGAATCTTATTTTTCAAAGAGTCTTCTACAGACTCTGATTCTGTGACTCTCAATTGCAAGCGACAGATCTAAACTCAGTTCTTCAGTCTGAGATAATTTGGGACATTTATTGATAATTAATGAAAATAACACAAAGAAGGCATCAAATCAATATTGGGAACAGTATTGCTCACAAAGAGAAAGTAGTAATCAGGGATTTTGTCTAAAAATATTAAAAAGCAAACGTTTTAAAAACATTTACAAATAATTCCAAGCAAACTGTGTCATTTATGAAATATTTAAACAGAACATCCAAAATGTCATCAGAGAAAGAAAGCTGACTGTCAAGAAAACAGAGAGAGAAAGGAGGGAAGGAACAGTTAAAAAAAAAAAAAAATCACTTTATGTCAGTCCTTTTATTTTCTGCTTTCTTCTTGAGTTGGAGTTTGTCTTCATCCTTTTGTAAAAGGCATCCTGAGTTTGATTTGATCTTTCTGTATCCTGTCACAGTAACTATCACCAAAAGAAACACAGCTAATACTACTTTTACTTTTCCACAGAGATGTATTTTGCTTTCTTGTGTCAATAGACACGTCTACACATGCACAAACTTTATACAGGCATGAAAAATATGAAAATGTAGATTCTTCAATAGTTTTTTTATTTACAGTAATTTAACTTGTGTCTTGATAAGTCTGTTTAAAGGTATGACGCTGAAGAATTGTGAAGTTAGAAAATAAAAGCAAATTAGTTCTGCAGGGTTAAACTAGTCCATATGATAACTCTTTTGCTTTCGCTAGTCCTCATGCTCATTTACATAATTGGGATTTTAAAAATTCTCTCTGATGTTTGAGTTTTTATGATTCATTCAGGTAAAATTTTTTAGTTGTGCCTCCTTTCCCACCCCTTATCCCAATCAATAGAGATACAACTTTGTAGTTTATTATATTCTATTCAAAATGGTTTATATTCCCATATTCATGAATCCTTGGCTTCTAAGGAAAATCAACAAACATAGAATATTACATCTGTATTACAATTATGGAGACAAGAATTGTCTCCTTTATAAATGGTGCAGGAACAGTCATTGAGAGCAGACATTTGGCTGCCTCTATGAACAGAAATGAAGATAAACCTGTGCATTTAGCATACACCTGGAATTTGCTTTTCTGATTCTTATTCTGCCATGTTTTTAACTCAGACTATCAAGGCTCCTTGAAAAGTGCTTGGCGTGGGTCAGGTGCCAAAATCTGGTTATGTGTACCGCAAAGTCATTACCACTATCCTGAGATATGTATTAGCCTTTAGAAAAAGGTACTAATTCTCATAAAATTCAGTTGGGCCTTACTGACATGACCATGTGGCAGATGTGGAAGTTGGTAATGTATTACTGAACTAAGTCACTAAGAGAGTGACACACAGAGGACATGGAGTACTCTTGCCTTCCTTTAAGTGTTCATATCTGTACCTGAATGTTCTACAGATGCTGGAAAGAAAAACAGACATATTGGAAGTGCAATTTATATGTTTTGTTTTAATTATCTTCTTAAGAGGAGTAAAAAATGTGTTCTACAAATGTCTCAATTACCTTTAGAAAGAATTTAGACAAATGTTTCAGATCTACATGCCTACAATGTAAACAGTTAAAATCTCACAGTAAGATTTCTATTCTCTGAGTCCCTATAACAAAGGAAGAGGACCTGTTTTCACTACTGAGAAGACACAGCCCTGAATTAGAACAGGTCGACCTGTGATGCCAAAGTAATCAGAATGTCATATGAAAATTGCATTCATACAGTTGAGGACTCTGTCAATAATTTTACCCTAATAAATGCTACTGTGTTGCAGATCAATTCAGTGTAGAATATTGTATAAAAAAATAAGGTGCTGTGTTATTTTTCCAGACATATGAAGATCTCCAAGTAATTAAGCAGTATAATTGTCTCCTCTTAACCCTTTAAAGACACCTTTTGAAAACAAAAACTGCTTGGCATTTCTCTTTCTCATTTAAGTGATAAAGATTATTTCACAGGTGATTGCCTTGTGTCTAGTGACTGGGATTCATATACATCTATATAGAATTATAAGAAAAAGTTCTTGAGACATCAATTCATCCATTGCCATGTGGTAATGAGATCCCTGTTTCAGTCCAAAAATATATATATATATATATATAGGTAGATATTTGGGTTTCTATTGATGGTCAAGAATAAACACATATCTCAGTTTTCAATATTATTTTATGGTAATTATATATAAAGTGGTATAGTTGCCTTGTACTATGTACTAGTTTTATTACAGTTTTCCTATTTAAGTAAGTTTAGGGAGAATAAAAGCTCTGAAATTCTGCTTTAAATGGAAGGTCCATTTAAACATGTAAGTGTAAGTTTATTTAATTTTGGGGTTTTTTATTTTTTTTTTAGTAGAATGCCAATTTCAGTAAATCAGTTTTTTTTTTTTTTTAAATTGGGGGGTTTTGCAGATATTCTCAAAGAAATAAAACTCCACTGCTTTATTCTATGTCAGATATTTGTATAACAACATTGCATGACTGGGAAGGGAAGCTAATGTTAAAGGGTTTGCTGTTTGTTTTTTGTTTTTGGTTTTTTGTTTTTGTTTTTTTTTTTTTAATAATTCTTTGCTTTTAATCAAAGATGGGAATCCATATCTGATACCTCTAATCTGGGAACCTGCATCACTGAAATTTAGATCATTTTGTCTGCTGTCAGTATGTCTGCTGACAGGTTTAGATTTTACCATGAGCACAGGTTACCTGGCTACCTGGATCATTGTTTGAAACTATTTTTCACCCACTTCTATTCACAAGCAGCTTCACAGAGGTGTTGTGCCTTATTAACAAAATGAAAAGTTAATGCTCTGTTTAATCCCTTGTTCACAGTTAATTATTTTGCCAAATTAGACTCTCAGTAAGGAAAAAAAAATGAATGAATATATATATATATATATTTGAAACACAAATGAAGCAATGTCAAATATATTAGGAAAGAAAAATATTTCTAAATTAAAAATTACAGACGTAAATAAAATATTTTTGCCGGTCAATCAACCAGATGAGATATACAGAGCAATATTGACTGAAAAGCCCCATAATTACTCTTTCAGGCTGCTGCCACAGTTTTTGAGTTCAGTTTATTTGTTTTTAAATTACTTTCTTTCAGCTACCTCCTATTTTTGAAGTGTGATAATGATAATATTGGCTGACATTACAACTTGTTCCAGATAAGTATTATCTGCTATTGCAGAATGTGAGTTTATCTGCAGCAGACTAATTCCTCAGCCAAAGATTGTGACCTGTTCCAAAGTTCATTTGGATGAGAACTATTTAATGCAATTATTTATTTTGGTTTTGTGTATAGAACATTTCTGTCCTGACAAAGCATGCATGAAAGACATTTATTCCTTGAAGAGGGAGATATTTTTTATCCAAATTGATGAAATAAATAAAAAATGAGAAGATAGAGAGTAGTACAGAGAAAGTGAGTTGACCAGAGTGCCACAGCAGATTAATTATAATTAGTCGATGTTTAAATAAGCTCTCCTTAGGCCACTCACCTCATCATAATTCTGCTGAGATTTTATCTTTAGTTGTTAGAGAATAGGGCCCATTGTTTTCATAAGAAAGAATCAATACTCAAACTAGGGTAAGAAGATGTGTTATAAGTGAAGTCCACAAGCCCATGTAAGAATGGACTCATGAAGTGTTTGCATAAATGGTCGGAGAATATTTAGTCTCTCTACCCTAGTATTCCAGGAACTTGGTTAATGTTAATTGAAATTAGTGCACTAATAGAATCATAGAATCATAGAATAGAATCACAGAATCATAGAATCATTATGGTTGGAAAGGACCTCCAGGGTCATCAAGTCCAACCTTTGTCCTAGCATTTCTCAACCACTACACCATATCCTCAAGCTCCACATCTAATTGTTCTTTAAACACCTCCAGGGATGGCGACTCCACCACCTCCCTGGGCAGCCTGTTCCAGTGCCTAACCACCCTCTCAGTGAAGAACTTCCTCCTAATATCTAATCTAAACTTCCCCTGACGCAACTTTAGTCCATTCCCCCTCGTCCTATCATTATTAATTTGAGAGAAGAGACCAACACCAGCCTCTCTACAACCTCCTTTTAGGTAGTTGTAGAGGGCGATAAGGTCTCCTCTCAGCCTCCTCTTCTCCAGACTAAACAAACCCAGTTCCCTCAGCCGCTCCTCATAAGGCATGCTTTCCAGCCCTTTCACCAGCTTTGTTGCCCTCCTCTGCACTCGCTCCAGCACCTCAATGTCCCTCCTGTACTGTGGTGACCAAAACTGGACACGGTACTCAAGGTGTGGTCTCACAAGTGCCGAGTATAGGGGTACGATCACCTCCCTACTCCTACTGGTCACACCGTTTCTGATACATGCCAGGATGCCATTGGCCTTCTTGGCCACCTGGGCACACTGCTGGCTCATGTTCAGCCGGCTATTGACCAACACCCCCAGGTCCTTTTCTGCCAGGCAGCTCTCCAGCCACTCCTCCCCAAGCCTGTAGCGTTGCTGGGGGTTGTTGTGACCGAAGTGCATGACCCGGCACTTGGCTTTGTTAAACTCCATGCAATAGAGCTCAGCCCATATGCATACTTTCATTTTTATTGAAGCTGGGATTCATGGTTTGGGTTGCAACAGGTATGAATCCATATGTGTTTCAGAAGTGCTCAGCCTGCCAGAGAATTTATTTCTGTTTCAGACTAAACCATGATTGGAGAAACATGACAGATAGTTTTAAACATAGGAACATTTAAACATTAAGTATTTTCAGGAAAACTTTCTTTTTCTGAGTTCTGATTTATAAATCTTCTGAATAAATTTACAGGAGTGTATTTTAATTTATAAACTATTATTTTAAATATCATATTTAGTTAAAATAATTTCTAAACCAGCTGACTCATTCCAAAGTAGATCTAAAAATCTACATACTCATCTGCCATTCTTTGGGTTCTCAAGTAAAATGGACAAATTGAATGACAGATGTACAACTCATGTTAAAAATTCCTAAATAGAAAGATTTCAGCTACCCCATCTTATTTCACTCATGAAATATATCTGATTTAGGCTACAAAAGTGCTTCTCCAATCCTATCATAACAATCAAGTTTATAAATCCTACTGTCATATTAAAATATGCTATGATTTATTAATCCTCTTCAAATCTTACATCTCTGATTTTTCCCAAGGTAAAGATAAAGAGCTCCAAGTTCATACTGAGTTCAAGCAGGTGGCACATTTTACATGACTACATGTCACTGTTTAACACCAGCCAGGAATTAAACATCACACTACCAACACAACTTCTCACTTACTTTCCCCCAGTCATCATCATGTCCCCCTGCAGTGGGATGGGGGAGAGAATCAGATAAGTAAAATTGAAAAAAAATTCATGGGTTGAGATAAAGACAGATTAATAGGTAAAGCAAAAGCTGCATACAAAAACAAAGCAAAAGAAGGAATTCATTCACCACTTCCCATCAGCAGGCAGGTGTCCAGCCATCTCCAGGAAAGCAGGGCTCCATCACATGTAAGAGTTACTTGCGAAGGCAAGCATCATCACTTCTAACATCTTCTCTTCCTTCTTCTTCCTCCAGCTTCATAATGCTGAGCATGAAGTCATATGGTCTGGAATATCCTTTTGGTCAGTTGGAGTCACATGTTCAATCTGTGTCCACTCACATCTTCTTTTGCACCCCCAGCCTACACGCTGGTGGGGTGAGGCGAGAAGTAGAAATGACCTTGTTTCTGTGTAAGCACTGCTCAGCAATGGTGAAAACATTCCTGAATTATCAACACTGTTTTCAGTACAAATCCAAACTTAGCCCCACAGTAGCTACTATGAAGATTAACTCCACCCCAGACAAAACCAACATGCTACATCATCCATGGTAAATTCTCCCTGTAAACTTCAAGACAATCCAAGCATCTCATAAGCACCTAACCACATGGCTCAAAATTGAAAGAGTCCATATTTGAATGATCTGTTTAGGATCAGTACAGAAGAAGGTAACAGTACAGAAGAAGACAAATATGATAAACATTTTTTCAATAGATTGAAAGCAGTAAAATTATTCCTGTTGCTCTTGAATTTCATTCCATGAACCTGCAAGATGAATAATGAGTTAAAGTCAGGATTTTCCTCTAAGAACTAGTCTAAACTCATATCTAAATATGGTCATAAAAACATTTTAATTCATTGTCCCTTATTTAAATAAGAATCATCACAGTGAAATAACGTGTCTCTTAAGCTAAGGTGTTTCCGTATCTTAACCACTATGAACTGTTTTAAGGCAAGACAAAGGAAAGCTACTCACACTGCAGATCAGAAGGTCTGGTGATCTTACAGTACTTGTGCCTTAGTGAACTTATCTGTGAGACAGACATTGAAGATGCTTTGTGCCTCCTTGTAAATTCAAATAATTTAAAGGGGACCGAATCAGTCCCAAGTACTGAATATCTTCCAATTTTAAGTAGTAAATAGTCAAAAGGGACTAAATTGACCACAGTTTTCCAGATGGATAAGTCCATGGAGTATGTACATATCAGAGTACCATGAAATCATAACCAATATGAAAAGTGGATGTGAAATAATGAAATCTAGGTGATCTAATGCAGTAGTCAGGTTAAAGAAAACCAGATGTGCTATTATGAAAAAAAAAGTTATAAAGTAGCTGTGGAACTCTGTGCCACAAAAAACTTGTGCTAGTAGTTTATATGTGTTGAAAAACCAATTACATAAATAAGAGAAGAAATCTCTCCAGACCTAATAAATAAAAGATAGCACTAACTCAAAAAATCTCCAAGCTATAGATTATTTGAAATCACTAGGGAAATATACTGTGAAAACCTTGTCATATCTGTGTTTTTTTCTTAGGCTCTTTTACAGTCATTTGCCATTTGACACAGTAAACCAATACACAAATATTCAGACTTCTGATCTTGTTTGAAAAGGACATTCCTGTGCTCTCACATTTTATTCCCTCCCCTCACACTATTAGTCTAGTGACTTGGTTCTCTGCATGATTGCACAGTAGCAGGTAAAGCACTTTCAAGTAAATTAGTATTTCTCCTTATTTTCATGTATTTATAATCCAGGGAGTTTGTTAATATTTTATTTAACATTATCCTAGGGAGGGTTGGAGATTCATTGTTCAGTATTCATATCTTAACACACTATGAGCAAGCATATGTAAGGCAGCAATGAATATTTCACAGGACACTAAAGCATTTCAGAAATTTAGAAGATTTTGAAATTTCATTCCCTTTTCACTTATGTCAAAAACTGAATATTCAGGACAAATGGGCAGTACTAAAAGTGTCCTTCCTGGAGAGACAGGAAAAAAAGTAGATTCAGTTATGCCTGCCAAGTGCCATCAGAACTGGAAGTTTTGCATTCAGAAATTCAGGTCTTATCTATTCAAGAACTATAGAAGCATTTAGTTGGTTGTCTCAGCTGAACACTTTGGGAGGTTCATGACAGAACATAGGATGTACTGTCAAATACAAATTTGCTTTATGTTCTTACAGAGCAAGGAATAACAGATGCATTACACCAGAACTCATTTTTGCTCAGTTTATGTGTTCTTGTTGTATTAGATTCAATGGGATGCAATTTAATACAAGCATCATTTTTTGGTCAACTGCCTTCCCATATATTTTCAATTCTGTAAGCAATAAAGATGATTCTTTCATTGAAAGAGGACAGTGTAAAGATAATTGTAACAATTTAACATGGTTGAGACAGCCTTGTTTCTTGACCTGCTCAGATTACCATGTCTGCCACCTTCGGTATTATCAGTAGATGGGTCTGTTGTTTTCCTGTATTAGGATCTACTACTCCACTTTAACTGGGAGTTTTCTTTTTATAACATAGTCATTAAGCAGCTAGAGCTTAAAAAGTTCCACTAGTCCTAGTGAAATGGAATTCTACTAGAATAAGGGATTTTTTTTTTTTTTTTTTTTTTTTAATTTTTTATTTTTTAAAAAAATTTTTTTTTTTCTAAAATAAGGGATTTTTTTTTTTTTTTTTTCTCTAGAAATGCATACTAGAGAAAAAAAGCTTCATCGTACCAAAGACACAAAACACTTACAAGTAATACCAGTATCAAAGACACTTTAAATTACTTGCTCTGCCTACAGGAAACGGAATTGCAACTTCTGTAACAGTTTCCTTGGCTGTGACTGTAGCCATACATCAGCTCAAGGAATCTTATTTTCTAATCTCATGACAGACCACTTTTAAAATAAGTTTTTTCTAATTTTCTTCCCTAACTAGAAGTCCATTTCCACACTAAGAAATCTTCTCTTGACAAACCTAATGAAACTGCTGCTGAAGCACAGATAATCTATTCTTTAGGAGACCTTTTGGTTAAAACAGTCCTCTGCTCTGTTGACTGTCTGATTACATTTAGATTAGATAAAGCTAATTAAGCACTTACTACTTAAGAAAATGAATGTCTAACCAGTTATGTGGAAGTTATTACAGGAAGTCAGAGTGACTTCAATGAGCAGTCTAGGAATACTTTTGTATAAAATAAAATGTAATGTATCCAGCAAAGATATAAAATGGAGAAAATGAGGACAAAATCACAATAACCACATTAACTACATTCATATTTACAGTCTGATTTATTAAACATAGTCTTGAGGGAAACTACAAGGAACTCTACTTATGTGGGGTTTTTAATGTGCTGAGTGTATATATTCATTCTTTTTTCCAAAGAATTTATTAGATATATTTTGTTAATACTTCTAAGAATAGATATTTTTCTGTTTCTAAATTTACTAATTTTATCAAGTTATATCCCTTCTTATTATTGTATTACTAGTGTTATATCATAATGACAATATTTTTTTTTAGACTACTAATAGAAGCAAGCAATCCAAATTTTTCTATATACTTCTATATATTCTTCTCTATTGCATTATAGTTTTAGTACTCCATTAACTCAATCAACAACATTAATATAGTCCTTGCAGGTAATAATCTAGTTTCTATACATCAACACATCCATTTTTTTCATTCATGTTAAGCAGATTTTGTAGAACCATTCTTTTTGTAAACTAAAGGCTCTCTTTGTAAAGAGGATAGGGGTTTGTGAGAGCTACAAGTTTATGTAATCATAAAAATAGCCATCAGAAAAATATCATCAGAAAAAATATTTTGTTCTCAGGTTGTTTTGTTTTGTTTTGTTTTGTTTTTTGTAAAGCAAAATTTTGACAAGATATCATCCAAAATTATCAACAATAACATTTTCTTGGCAACTGCGTGTCTTCCTCCTTTTTGAAGTCACAAAAGCTAAATGTAAGAGAAGACTTCAATATTCTCTGAGCTGTTTATGTCTACAAAGTTTGTACAAAAATCTTGTAGTTCCAAATTTCTTTCACTCTTCCTTCATTCATGTAGGATGATGTCTCTTTTCTCATGAAGATTTCCAAAATTCATCAGCCAGTTGTAAAGGCTGCCATGACTTTACATCTTCTTCACAAGTTGTTGAACTCGCATTTCTCTTGCTTTCTACAGAAATAGAGCTCTCTACTCTAGAGCTGTCTGCTGCAGTGTGAACTTCCAAGTGTATTTCTGCAAGTCATTGCGAAGTCATTGCAGTCTCCAAGGATAATGGAGACATAGGGAAGCTGTACTGACACACTCAAAAAACAAACAAACAAACAAATAAACAAAAGGTAGTGAATAAGGATTAAGTAGTCTTTAAGCCTTGTCACCAAAAACATATGATTATGTATCACATGGAGGGAAAAAAAATCAAAGATACCATGAGAAAGTAAAGAATTTTAAGTCTCTTTGTGCCATCTTCCGTACAACATTACAATGTCCTAAGTCATAGCTAATAGAATCAATGAGGTTGGAAAAGACCCTTGAGATCATCAAATCCAATTGTAAACCTAACACTAGTAGGTCGACCACTAAACCATGTGCCTCAGCACCACGTCTAAAAATCTTTTAAATACCTCCAGTGGTGGTGACATAAACCACTATCCAAGGGCAGCCTGTTCCAGGGCTTTACAACCCTTTTAGTGAAGAAATTTTTCATAGTATCAATTCTATACCTCCCTTGCTGCAACTTGTGGACATTTCTTCTTGTTTTGTCACTTGTTACCTGGGAGAAGAGATTGACACCCATCTCACTACAACCTCCTTTCATGTAGTTATAGAGAGCAATAAAGTCACCCCTGAGCCTCCTTTTCTCCAGGTTAAACAATTACAGTTTCTTCAGATGCTTCTAATAAGACTTGTTCTCTAGACCCTTCACCAACTTCACTGACTTTCTTTGAGAACAGTACAACAATGTCTTTTTTGTACTGAGTAACCCAAAACTGAACATGGTATTTGTTCAATGGCTTCACCAGTGCCAAGTACAGGGGACATTTACTTCTCTGGTCCTCCTGGACACACTATTTCTGATATAAGCCAGGATACTGTTGCCCTTTTGGTCACTTGGTCACACTGCTGGTTCATATTTACCTGGTTGTCATATAGAACTCCCAGGTTATTTTTCACCAAGCAGCTTTCCAGCCACCCTTTCCCAAGCCTATAGCCTTGAATGGTTTTGTTGTTAACCAAGTGCAGGACCCAGCACTTGGCCCTGTTGAACCTCAGACCACTCACATTGGCCCATCAATCCAGCCTATACAGATTGCTCTATAGATCCTCCTTACTCTCAAGCAGATAAAAACTCCTGCCCAACATGGTGTCATCTGAGGTTGCCCTCAATACTATTGTCCAGATCATTGATAAAGGTATTAATGAGAACAGGCCCCAATACTGAGACCTGGGGAGAACCACTTGTCACCAGCTGCCAATGGGATTGCATATGCATATTGCATACATATGTGTACACACATATTTAAAGATAAGGAAATATAATAAAACAAGGACAGCAAGGAACTACCCCAAGAGGTGACCAAAAAAAGTAGCACAAACTAGAACTGGCCAGTGGATTCATGAATCCACAACTTTGAGTAACTTTCTCTATGTAAGATGGGTGGTGAAGAGGTTTCTCGTTCATGGTTGTAGGGATACTGTAGCTTCTGGTGGGAGTGCAGAGATGGTGGGTGGCAGAAAGGTGACTTTTGTACATGTCTGTGGGGAGTTTCCATTGTCCTGGAAACACATGATTGGGTGTGGAGAAGGTGGGTGTCAGGGTACAGAGATGTTTGCTGGTGTGTTGTTGCTTTTTTCCATGACTGTGATGAGATTTCAGCTGCCTGTAGTACCACAATGGAGTGTGAAGATGGAGAGTGTAGCAGAAATCCATTTGTCCTTGGTTATTGGGTGATTTCAGTTCCCTTTTGGCCCATGATGGGGTATGGACAAGCTGTATAGAATGGAGAGTCCTTTGTCTTTGGCTCTAGTGAGCTTCCAGCTGCATGTAAATCCATGATGATTTATGAACATGGCTGGTGATGCTGTGTCTCCTTTGTACAAGACTGTGATGGGCTTCTAGATATCTTTAGAACAGTAACAGTATGTGGAGATGGAGAGTGGTGCAGAAATCCTTTTTCCCTTAGCTATGGGGATATTCCAGTTCCCTTGAGTACATGATGAAGTATAGAGAAGATGAGTGGTATGGAAGTGGCTAGTTTCATGCTTGCATTGCTGAACCTAATCTGTCCCACAGTCCATAAATGTCTACAGTTCTTAACAAAACACTATGAGGTATGTGTGTAATATTTTAAAAAGCATTTACTGAGGAATCCAACAAGGGTTTGTTTTAATTAGTTCTTTTGGTATTTAAGTAATCTTTTCTATTAAACCACATGACTCTACGTGGAAGAGCTTGACTTACACATAACTGATATCCCAAAGAGAAGTGCAAAATGAGCTGTGATTGCATTTGTAAAAGAATGCATAAATAAATGTACTTTGAAGGAATGAATCAAAGGAGTAGGAAGAAATAAAATAAATAAAAAAAAATCCCAAAGTCCCACCTTAAGAGGTTGCTAGTGAAATACATTTTCTTGTATTTTGGAACCAAATTGTAATTCAGCTCTTTGGTTGAGGACTCTTAAATGCAGTGCAGTTACTCTGCATTTAAATCAATGTAAATAAGACCAGATTTTGATCTTCTGTATCTTGACTTCTCTTCAAATAAGGATAATCAAAGATATTCAGAGAAGAAGGGTTGCAGCTAATACCATCAATATTGACAGTCATTTTTACTTTCTGTAGCACTCAACTCTTCTTGTTATGCATTTCCACACTGATTCATAATACAGCACATTTTGAGAAGAACATAAATTATTCTAGCCCTATAATTATGAGCAATCTCGAGTAAAATGTATTTGAAAATAAAAAGATCACACAAGGGACCTGTGCTACAAGCCTATTCAATCTCATTTCATTGCCTTGCCATGTTAAAAAAGAAAGTGAGAAAGAAGACAGGGGGTTATGAGTGACATATTTTTATTTTTAATTTTTGAACATCAAAAATTATTAATATCATCTAGACAGCAGTAAAATTCCAAATTTGAAATATGGACTTTCTTGTATTAAAACATTTTCTTAAACTTGTAAGTGATACTACTGAAAACTATAAAAAACTGTATACATTAGTGCACATTCATAATGATAGGTTTATAGAGACATTTATCTTACAGAAATTTGTTTTCCTAAAAAGCGTGCATTAAGAAGTCTTTCAACTCATTGTAGTGATATATTTACCACCAAACAAGTATGAATTGTGATCAAAAAAGTACATGCACTGATAAAGGGTCTTGAATCTCACTTCATAAACCTTTGCAGATATATTTTGAAAATATTGAAAATATATACCATTCATGCAATCAGATAACCTGCAAAATACTTTTCTGGACACTTATATGTCCTATATCACAAAAATATTCAAATTTTCTTGAAGAGTTATCTTGACAAGATCACAAGTGTATGGCACAGCAGGAATTCAATTAAACAGTCTTGAATATAGATGACAGGAAAAGGAGACAACAGTGGATGTTGTTTATATTGACTTTAGCAATGATTTCCACATTGCCTTCCACGGCACCCTCACAGAAAAACTGATGAAGTATGGACGAGATAAGTGTAAAAAGAAGTGAACTGAATACTGGATGACCTGTTGTGTTTAAAGGATTGTTATCATGACACAAAGTCCACCTGGATGTCTGTCACCATTGATATACCCTGGGATTAGTACCGGAACTAATACTCCATCTTCATTCATGACCTGGATGATGGGGCAGTCTACCCTCAACAAGTTTGTAGATGATATAAAGTCATGCTTTTAATCAGAATGACCTGTGAGCCTACAGAAGTAGTCTGAAATTAACCACAAGTTCACAAAGAGGAGAAAGTTAATCCTAGGGTTGAGGAATGCACCTGTGCAGCCTGAGAACCAAACAGAGATGGAGATGAGGATCCTGGTGGACAGCCACTTGAACATGAATTAGCAATGTCCGCCTGTGGCAAGTACATCAGCTGACTGGAGTACATTAGGCAAACAAGTGTCAGCAAGTTCACTGAAGTGACTTTTTCCCTCTGCTCAGGCCTGGTGAGACATATCTGGAGTTCTGTGTCACTTTCTGAGCTATCTGGTACAAGAGAAACATGGAGAGATTGGAGCAAGTCCAGCAGAGGGAAGCAAAGGTGATTTAAGGATTGGAACAGCTTTCATATGAGAGAGCTGACAGTGTTTAACCTGGAGATGGCAATACTCAGGAGGATGATATCCATGTATATAAATACGTGATGGGAAGGAGTAAAGAAGATGAAACCAGAACCCTATCATTGGTACTAAGTGAGCAGACAAGAGGGAATGGGCACAATCTGAAATATAGTATGTTCTGCTTCACTATGGGAAATAATTTTATTTATTTCATTTTATTTATTTATTTATCAAAGGTAGTTGACACTGGAACAAATTGCCCAGAAAGGTTATGGAGTCTCCATCCTTCGTTATATTCAAAACCTGACTGGACACTGTCCTGAGAAACCTCGCTGGCCTTATTTGATCAGGGTGTTAGATTAGATGATTCCCATCTGTACCTTTCCACCCCATCCCTTCTGTGATTCTGTGAAGAACACTTAAACACCAAACTGATATAAAAACAGAAGGTTACCATGTCCTCCACTGTCCATATGCAGCCAAAATCCAACAGTCTGGCTGCAGTGGTTTCCACTGGAAGGTCTTTCTTAGCTTAGTATAAGCAGAAAAGCAGTGGAGTTATAAAAAGAAATTTTTACATTTCCTCCTGGTCATCCTTCTGGGAACCATACAGTATGTGTGTTGCATCGTATATCTCTTCTTATGCCAAAAATAAGCTTAGTGTTCTTGGGATGATGTAACTGTGTCGGTTTTTCCTACATAACAATTAATTAATAAAATCACCAATTAAAAAAAAAAAAAAAAAGAAGACAGGAATATAAAAAGAAAATAAAAAGGCAAACATACACATGTAAATGCAGGAGAAAGATACAAAAGGGGTGGCATTAGAAGAATAACTTTGTCCACAGGAAGCAAGCAAGAGCCTTAAAACATTGTTGCCTTTATGATTTTCTTGTTATTCTCATTATCTCCACTCAAAAAAATAAGTGTTCTTTTTATACTATATTGACTGCTTTTTATGTCAATCTAAGGTACTCAGACCTGAATTTTGATTTACAGCTTCTGAACATCAAAAATCACACTTATTATCTAAGATAGCAGTGAAGTGTTGTTAATTCCAGGCTTAAAATACAGACTTTCCTGTTTAAAAGCCTTTTTTTTAAACTTGTCAATGATACTACTGGACATTATAGCATTTAGGTTTTTTTAATGACTAAGGTTGTCCTCAGTTTCTTAGTGCTCTCTTATTACAGTACTCAAAAGGATATCTCCAGAGTTCACGTGTTGACTTACACTGTTGTTTCTCATATTTAGTGTCCTGTTGGAAATAGTTTTGACAGAGAAAATTCAGGAAGTTTTTTTTTTCTGAAGATGCAGTTATAATGAAACAAGCAGTAAAGTGTGTCTCTTAACATCACCCAGAAGTAAACTAGAGCAGTCTTTTGTTTTGTTTAGTAATTTGAGTTTTTTTGGTGTAGAGTGGTTGGTGTTTGTTGGGTTTTGAGGTTTGGAGAATTTGGGGATTTTTTTGGGATAGCATGATATATAAGGGTTCCATGTATTAATGTCATGGTAATTTAATATTTTATGAAACAAGTCATCCATTGTTATAACTATAAAATGTAGTATTCAATAGTGTTCGCATGAAATTTCTCAGTATGAAAATGTCAAGCTTTTATTTTTACTGAATTACAAAGCTCAGTTCAAGACTTTCAAGGAAAGTTCATGATTTGTCACTCTTGTTACCTTCAGATGTAATTACAAGAACTGCAGCCATTAGAAAGGGAGATGGAGAAAACAAGACTAGTAGGTTTAGACAGACAGGATCAGTCACTGAAACAAACATATTAAGAGCTATTGCCTCACCCAAACATAATTTAATTTTTTTGAGGGGCATTAATGGAATTTGGATCAGATCTTAGAAATGTAAGTTATTAATTTTTCCTGAAAAATTTTAAACCACACGCAAATCCTTTACTGAAATAAAGGTTTTCTAAGAGAAGGATACATGAGAGAGAGACAGACAAACTGTTAATTCCAATCTGCTTTCTTAGAAAATGATCCAACGCTCTAGTCTTGAAAGACATATAAATAAATAGCCTCTGACTGGGCAGGCACACATTATGTACCAAAAAAAAAATTACTATATATATTTTATGTATTTTAATATTTTTCTAAGTAGTCAGGTAATGTAACAATAGTGGATAGATCAGATATAACTGGACCATCCATCTGTTTTTTATCTTCAGATGAATACTGTCATTTCATTTTTGAAGGTATAATTTGTCAATTTTCTTTTTTTCACACAGCTAAGTTTTCTAGGTTTATACAGCCCATAATGCTATTTAGATAAATTTATTTTATTTAGATGAAATCAGACTTTTACAGCATGACCATTTATTTTAGTCAAACCTTTTAATAAGTATTTTTCAATTTATAGTAAAAATGCTTGAAAACTTACATTTACTGCAGTAAACCTACTGCTATTCTGGTTACTTCCTAAATATTTACAGCTTTAGGCTGAGGTGTAGACAATTTGTTAGAGACTCTGGCAGCTTCTTAAAAGACTATAGGGAAGAAAAGCAGCTATATATCTACATCTGAATTTAAAATAAAATGTACTTTAGGTAACATGCCATGGGAAATAATCTTTTCACTTTTTTTTTTTTTCAAAATGAGACATGGACACAACTTAAAACACCAGATAATTAGGCCAAACTTATGTTCTTCCCTTATGTATTCACGGATCTTAAAAATATATATTTTAAATGAGAAGACAATCGTACCTTTCAGCAACACAAAACAATGTATGATGTTATAAGTGTAATGCAAAAGTCATGTAATTTATCACTCAAAAAACACTAGTTGATTTGGAACCTTCAAATTGAGAAAATGCTCTATGTTCTTGAAATAAGATTTGTTAAGTTTATTCTCACATAATTTTAGACACCTTAGAGACAATCCTGAAACACAGTGAAAGGAATAGTAATCTTTGTAGTATAAACACATTTACAATACTAATAAACAAATACAAACTTAAAAAAAAAAAAAAAAAATCAAGCAAAAAACCGAAGTATGAATGCTAAAAAGCTAAAAGTAGTGAGGCTTTGGAGAATGGTACTAAGATGTTAAACATTTTAACATGAGCTAAAAACTGACCCATATTGTCAGTGACCTCAGGAATTTATAAATAAAAGCAATGACCTATCTAAAATAAAAACAGATATCTGTTCTTTCTCTGTGTTATCACAGCATCTTTCTTCCTTCATTCTGGTGTCCCCCAAAACTGGGGATTAGTTTAATTAACCAATCCATTATCATAAGTTAGAACAAGTTCAGTTTTATGTTGTGCTTTTTGCAACCACCACAGCTACTAGGTGATTTAACAAACAACATAGACTGGAGATGGAATAAACACCAGTTAATTTCAGCTGTATAAAAATTGGACACTACTCTAAACTAGTCTTTACAACTGAAGAAAAAGATTGACATCATCAGAAATGGATTAATTCCATCATAAAATGGGAGTCAGACAGAGGCAGTGTGAATTGCTTTCTGGAACTATTCCCCTTTAAAAAAAAAAAAAAATCAAAAAACAACAACTAGAAGGAAAAATAACGACTCCATTGGATCACTGGTGAAATTTACTTCACAGGTCAGGACATCTCAATGCCACTGTCTTCATTAGGTACCTCATGTGAGCCCGTATCCTTGGTTAAGAAAACTGTGCTGCTCTCTTTGAAGTAGAAATCTACACGTGATTAGCTGAATGGATATACAGACTTGTTTGGTGTCATTGACAAGGGATTTCCCCTAGATACATTTGAAATGTTCAAAGGCATCCTCAAAATGTGGTAGAGGTGAGCCAGGCCCTCAGTGGGAACATGCTTATCTGGAGCATTAGCTGTAATTCATCTCAGGTCCCCAAAGGACATCTTAGTTGATACTAGATGTATGTGTGGGTCAACTGCATCAAGCCCCAGCAGTCTGCATTGGTGATGTTTACATTTTAGATTCTATGAGCTTCACTCAAGAATTTGATTTTGAAAAATTCTCTTGCCTCAGTTCATGAAAAATTCACACACATGCACATATCTATATTATTCTATGTTACTGGATTGTGAGTTTACTTTTAAAAACATGAACACATTGTTAAGATTTTTCATGGACTTGTTGCCTTCTGTCTCATCCCACTCAGTGGACAACAAGAGAGGTGAATCTTTGTGATACCCTGAAAGAGGCTGTCCCTACACAGAAGGGCAGTTGGGGCAGCAGTCACAACAGTGATTCTGAGGAACAATAACAAAACAGTTTATTAGTTTTCCCGAACAAAACCATCAACAAACAGTATGGATAAAAGTGTTAATTTTTTGTAGGCAATTATTTTATGGTGGGACTAAATTTTGAGGAAAAGGAAGAAAGAGTTATTAGAAAAGAGAAAAAGAGAGGGGGAGTGAGGGAGTGAGTAAGAGAGAGAGTAAGATAAAGAGAAAAGGTTATCACCACCCGTGGATCCAGCAACATCTCACTGGATCAGTCCAAGTCTTCAGTTCTTCAGTGGTGGGTGCACCACGATCAATATTTTTCCATCCAATTATACCCTTGAGGTGTCTGGGTAGCATTCCCAATTTCCACACGAAGTGGTGTTGATTTGCATGAGCCCCATGAGCTGGAATTAGTGTGGTGCCTGCCATCCACCTCCTCCATGGCTCAGTCAGCAGGAGCACTTAACTAAAGAGAAGACAGAGTCCCACCTATGCAGAACTTATCTCTTCCTTTTGTTAGAGCATGTCTGCAAGGAGCCAGAGGGAGGGGGCACAGAGACATTGAGACCAATCAACACTTCTTCCCTTCAGACAGGTCTTTCCAGACTGTACCTTCATACAAGGTTTGAGGCACACAATAGCCAGGCTTTTACACCTTCAAATGCTTCATTTGCAAGCATAAAATTCACAAAATATTAACATGTTATTTTTTCCCATCAAAGTACTGAAATAAAACAAAAATTCTTTTATCCAACTCACATGAGGGCAGCTTTAGAATCATAGTATCCTTGAATCATAGAATTGTAGGGGTTGGAAGGGACCTCTGGAGATCATCAAGTCCAACCCCCTTGCAGGATCACCTAGGGCAGGTTTTGAAAGTCTCTAGAGAAGGAGACTCCACAACCTCTCTGGGCACCTTGTTCCAGTGCTATGTCACCCTCACCGTGGAGAAGTTTTTCCTTATGTTGAGGTGGAACTTCTTATGTTCCCATGTGTGTCCATAGCTCCTCATCTTATCACCAAGCACCACTGAAAAGAGACTGGTCCCTATTACTTGACAACCACACCAGATATTTGTAAACATTAATAAGTTCCCCTCTCAGTCTTCTCTTCTCCAGATTAATGATGCAGTGAAAATATCAATAGCTGAAGTTGTTAAGCAAGCATTCTTTATTTTGCAGCACTGGATGCACAGGGGATCACTCCTCCAAATGTGAGTTTCCCGATGCAAGCTAGGTACATAGTATATGCAGGTTAAACATACAGATTCATTCTATTTCTTAGAAAGGGCAGTCTTATGCTAATGGGTTCCTGGAATTCATTTACATAGTCTGAGCATGTGTAGTAAAACTAGGGTTAGGGTCTTTTCTCCCCTCGGTGGTCTTCCATGACCTCTGGTGGACATTTATTTCATCTTCTCTTCTTCATCACCATGTTCTTTTAGTGACCGAAAGCTTAAAATCCTTATTCTTGCCAGTTCTTGTCTGTTCAGCATGCTCGTGTGCCTTGACATGTCTTGTTGTCCTGTTCCTGGAGATAAACACTATCTACAAGGTTATATGAATTTCACAGTATACCCTTACTATACAAATACCCATTTATTGTTGTTGCTTGTTCAAAGATTAGTAAAACTCCACCAGACACCCCGTCTCCTGCTTCACTAAACATCCCCAGGTGTCTCAGCCTTTCCTCATAAGAAAGGTGTTCCGGTCCCCTAATCATCCTTGTAGCCCTCTGTTGAACTCTCTCTAGTATTTCCCTGTCTGTCTTGAACTGGGGAATCCAGAACTGGACACAATACTCTAGATGTGGTATAACTAGGGTCTAATGGAGGGCGAGAAGAACCATCCTCAACCTGCTGGATATGCTATGCTTTATTTACCCCAGGATACCGTTGGCCTTCTTGGCATGGCCACATTGCTGTCCCATGGATAACTTATTGTCCACCTCCAAGGTCCTTCCCTATGGAGCTTCTTTACAGCAGGTCAAGCCCTAACCTGTACTGGTGCATAGTGTTACTTGTCCCCAGGTGGAATTCCTCTATACTTATCCTTGTTGAGTTTCATTAGGTTCCCCTTTGTCCAACTCTTCTGTCTGTCTGCATCTTGCTGAATGGCAGCACAGTGTTCTGGTGTATCAGCCACTCCTCCCAGTTTCACATCATCAGCAAACTTGTTGAGGATACATTCTATCCATTCATACAGATTGTTGATGAGCAACTATTTCATTTTCACTTTATTTGAAATTAAAGAGGGGGAAATTGCAGGAATCACACGCGCATTTTGTTAATACTCAGTACTTGTTAAAGTAACTATGAAGCACAGCTAGCACAGTTTGACACCAAATTCAGCACTGGGTGTCAGAAAAAAACCCAAAAAAACCCCATCAACAAATCACTTTTCCGCATTCAAACCATTCTAATGAACACACAGGACAAAGTGAAAGCACATCAAGTTGGCAAGTTACATTAATTCAGTACAGTTTATAGAAAGCAAGGGTTTACAATACAGTATTATGTTTTGCTTGTAGCTCTGGCAGAAGAATAGAATAATTTAACCATATTCACATTAAGATTTCTTTACAAGTCCCAGACAATCATATATTTTTTAATTTCACAAAATCACAGAATTGTCACAGTTGAAAAAGATCTCTAAGATCACCATGTCCAACCATCAGCACCCAAAATACAATCAAATGACCCAAATAACAAACAAACACCCCCAAAAACCAAAACCAAAACCAAATTAAGAAAAATAAAGAAAAAAAAAAAAAAGACAAAGAAAACCCAAACCTACAAACCAAACCAAACCCAAAACCAAAAATAACACCT
Organism: Todiramphus chloris collaris; assembly: GCA_025345505.1. Lineage (NCBI taxonomy): Eukaryota > Metazoa > Chordata > Aves > Coraciiformes > Alcedinidae > Todiramphus > Todiramphus chloris. The sequence continues at coordinate 4,087,207 of JANVCC010000011.1, read as the reverse complement.
CAGCATCCAAATAAAGCATGTCCTGAAGTGCCTCATTTACATGTTTTTTGAACATCTGCAGGGATGGTGACTCCATCTCCCTGGGCAATCCATTGCAGCCCCTGACTACTCTTTCAGTAAAGACATTCTTCCCAATATCTCATCTAAACCTCCCTTGTTACAACTTCAGGCCATTTCCTCTAGTCCTGTCATTATTTACTTGAGAGAAGAGGCTGCACCCACCTTGCTACAACCTCCTTTCAGGTAACTGTAGAGAGCAATGAGGTCTCCCCTCAGCCTCCTCTTCTTCAGGCTAAATACTACTAGTTCCCTTGGCCTCTTCTCATAGGCACCTCACAGATGCTCCTCATAAGACATTTTCTCCAGACCCATTACCAGCTTGGCTGCCCTTCTCTGAACTCTTTCCAGCAACTCAGTGTCATTCTTGTGGTGAGGGGCCCAGAACTGAAGACAGCACACAAGGTGAAGCTTCACCTCTGCTGAATACAGGGCCACAATCACTTCCCGTCTCCTTCTAGCCACACTACTTCTGATACAGGCCAGGATGCTGGTGGCCTTCTTGGCCACCTGGGCACACTGCTGGCTCATATTCCGATGGGTGTCAACCAACACCCCCAGGTCCTTTTCTGCCAGGAAGCTTTCCAGTCACACTTCACCAAGCCCATAGTATTGCCTGGGATTGTTGTGGCAAAAATGTAGGACCTGGCACCTGGCCATGTTAAAACTCATACAGTTGTTCTCAGCCCATTGACTGAACCTGTCCAGATCCCTCTACTGACCCTTTCTACCCTCAAGCAGATCTACACTTACACCTAATTTGGTGTTGTCTGCAAACTTGCTAAGGGTGCACTCAATCCCCCCATGTATATCGTTGAGAAAGATATTGAACAAGATTGATGCCAGTACTGACCCCTGGGGGACACCACTGGTGACCAGCCACCTACTGGATTTAACTCCATTCACCACAGCTCTCTGGGCCCAGATGGCCAGACAGTTTTTAACCCAGTAAAGAGTATACCTATCTATGCCATGAGCTGCCAGCTTCTCTAGAAGAATGCTGTGGGGACAGTGTTAAAAGCTTTACTAAAGTCCAGGTAGACAACATCCACAGCCTTTTCTTCGTCCACTGGGTGGGTCACTTGGTCATAAATTACAATCAGGCTGGTCAAGCAGGACCTGCTTTTCCTGAACCCATGCTGTCTGGGCCTGATCCCCTGGCTGTGTGAGCTCACTCAAGATGAACATCTCCATAATTTTTCAGGGTACTAAGGTCAGACTGACAAGCCTGTAGTTCCCTGGATCGTCTTTCTGGCCCTTCTTGTAGATGGGGCCTCCAGTCATCTGTGCCCTCCCCTGTTAGCCAAGATGGTTGATAAATGATGGAGAAGGGCTTTGTGAGCTCCTCTGCCAGCTCTCTTAATACTCTAGGGTGCATCCCATCCATCCCCATGGACTTGTGAATGTCCAGGTGCCATATCAGGTCATTAATTGCTTCTTCTGGATTACGGTGGGTTGTTATGCTCTCCTTCCTTATCTTCCAGCTCATGAGGCCAAATACCCTGGGGGTAGCTGGTGTGACTAATAAAGATGGAGACAATGGCAACCTGAAGTGTCTCAGCCTTTTCCACATCCTTGGGGGTAATATTTCCCCCCCCTCCCCACCCCCTGCATCCAATAAAGGATGGAGGTCCTCCCCAGCTCTCTTTTTATTGTTAATGTATTTGTAAAAACTTTTTTTGTTGTCCCTTATAAAAGTGTCTAGATTGAGCTCCAGCTGGGTTTTGCCTTTCTAATTTTTTCTGTGCATGACCTAACGAGATCCCTATACCCATCCTGAGATGCTTGCCCCTACTTCCAAAGGATGTAAATTTCACATTTTTTCCTGAGTCCCAGCAAAAGCTCCCTGTTCAGCCAGGCCAGTATCTTTCCTGCCATTTCATCTTACAGTGCATGGGGACAGCCTGCTTCTGCGCTTTTAAGATTTTCTTCTTGAATATTATCCAGTCTTCCTGGAAACCTTTGTCCTTCAGAACTGTCTCCCAAGGCACTGTCTCAACCGATGTCCTGAACAGGCCAAAGTCTGCCCTCCAGAAATCCATGGTGAAGGCTTTGCTAACCTCCCTCCTTACTTCACTAAGGATCAAGAACTAAATCATTTTGTGGTCACTAAGCCCAAGACAGCCTCCAAACCATCCTTCTGATGTGCAATTATACTCTCTGGATTACTGAGGAAGGACAATCCTGTTGATCCTCCCACAACCATCTAGCTAATTTATCAGACTTCCTATGGTTTACATTTTGATCCTTCAGAGATTCTTCTTACAATGTCATAGGCCCCATAATGTATTTCATTATCTGTATATACTTTGTACATAAGTAGTATGGAGAATTCTTAGAACTGAATGATATTACACCCACCTTTATTCCTACCCTGACTCTTCCTCCTTTCCTTTCCTTTCCTTTCCTTTCCTTTCCTTTCCTTTCCTTTC
>JANVCC010000011.1:4074131-4084708 GCA_025345505.1 Todiramphus chloris collaris | reverse complement strand
TCCCTCTCCCTCTCCCTCTCTTCTTTCCCTTTCCCTTTCCCTTTCCCTTTCCCTCCCCTTTTATTTATTTTTTTTTATTATTATTATTGTTTAGTGTGAGAAGTTTGAATTGAAGAAACCTTCTTTTCAAAAATGTTTTCATCTTCTTTTTGAGATGTACAACTGCTGAGAGAACAGGATTTATTCAATTCACGTTGTTCAAAGGACAAGGGATGATGTTATTGTGGTGCTCAGCTATCAAATGCAAATACATAAAGAAAATAGCACCAGACTGTTCTCAGAAGTGCACAAGAAAGTCAATGGGCACAAACTGCAACAAGGAAAATTCTGATTAAGTATTAGGAAAAAGGTTCAACAATAAGATTTTGTTGAATCTCCATCCTCGGAGATTTTCAGACTTGACCAAGCAAGGTCCTCAGAAATCTTTTCAAAGCTGACATTGCTTTAAGAAGAGGTTTAGACTAGATCTTGTGCTGAGGTCCCTTTCCAAATTAAGTTCTTCTGCAGCAGAATTAGAGTTCTTTTCTATTGCTATTTGCATAATTCATAGTGTTTTCTACAATTGCAGATAAAATTCATAAAGCATAAGACAATTTCTGATTTAGTGAAGATATTGATATGTATTTACTACATACATTATTGAGATGATGGGACCTGCAGACAATTTCATTAGTCAGCTATACATAAACGACTTGCGGTGTCCTCTAGTGAGGTCTTAACTGCTGAAGTGCTGTTTATATGGGGTTTAGCACATGCAGTCTACCCAACCAGGCTTTCCCATATGACTCATTGAGGTGAAAGCCTTGAACAGAGGTTACAGGAGAGAAAAAATATAGAAAAGATCAAGAGATAGCAAGAGAATGAATTGCATTCATTGCTAGGACTGTTAGGCATTTTGCAGGAAATGGTCCTACAAGATTGATGTCTTGAATGGTGATTTCCCTGAGATGCAGTAAAGACACTCAATCAAAACCATTTCAGGACTTGAAAAATCAACATTTTTCCATTTTCAACCATTTTGAGCAATTTTTTTTTTTTTTTCAAAAAAGGTTGATAATTTTAGGAGAAAAAGAAGCAATACAGACAAAAAGCTTTTGTTTAACACGCAGTTCTGTTGAACATCACTTGAATCAAAAAGCATTGCAGCTAGCTCTAGTTTTCATGCTCAAAATCTTTGTTTGTAAAGCATGTGCAAATTATGAAAACCATAATTAGTACACCAACAATAAACTGTTGATAAAATCTTTTATTCTGTATGTGATAACTATTTCCACTGAGTATGCATCAATTTTTAAAAATTGGCAGACACAAAATCCTTACAGAGCAGAACCTCTAAGAAATTATTTTTCTATTTCTTTTTCTTTTTAAATCAATCCTTCTTCTATTCAATATGTAGTTCTTACCTATCAGATTATTGAGAGTTCCTTTGGTATATTTAGATTCATAATTTAAGTTAAATGGGAATGAAAAGAAGGAAAAAGGTCATAAGCTTGCAAATAGTTCCTTATAAAAGATTTGTTCAAGTACCTGGTAAATATGCCACAGTAGGAACCCATGTTAGATTAAGGTTTGTAATTTCATGTCAACCAGCCATTCCTCCTTATAAATATTACCATTCTGCAGTAGCAGTTTCAGTAGGTTTACTTCTTGCAAAGAACTATGAGATTGATTTTTAAAGCAAGTTTCATCTGAAAGTTCATTCATTTCCCAGTTTTGAAATTACTTCAAACTGCATTTCCCCCTGTTTGGAATTCAGGGTTATTCACAGTGAGTCATCAGAGACTTACCATACTCCAGCATCTCTCTTTTAATATTTGCACTTTAATTTATCCAGACCCCCCACTTTTTATGTGGCTGTCTCAGGTTTTGTCTTTCAACTTCATCAAATTTAAAAATTATTCACTTTTATTTCCTGATAATATGTCTTTTCATAGCACTTCAAAGATCCAGCCAAGATGAGGACCAGTTTGTGTTAGGTTGAACTGAAACCTATTTCCCAATTTGAAGAGTCCAAACAGAGAAAGCAACTGTATCTATTTGAAGATAATACCACTTTTAAACTTGCAGTAAATTATAATTGTTAGCAACAGTGATTTATGTGTAGATTAATAAGAATCAGAGTTCTCCTGAGCTAGGCAATATACAGTAAGCAAAACATGATTTGTAGTAGATAATTTATAACCTGAATGTCTGAGAAGATGTCACAAAAGAAAGAAACAGGTAGGATGATACTGTATTTAAAAGTATACAAATAAAGCGAATTTAGTTTATATTTCAGAGTATCTGTGTTATGAAACACCTTTCTTGGTTGTTTATTTTTTCGTTATGTATCATTTATAATAATACAAAGATATAAACACAGAAATACATCACTTACAGAAGACAAAAATTAGCCATTATTCTGACCAAAACACATATTTTCTCCAACTAACCTTAACTTTCAGAATTAAATTATTCATTTCAGATATTATTTCAGGATGTTCTGATGAACATGAAATGCATAGTTCCTTTCCAGACAAGTTCCTACCTGCATTTACTACTTTTACCTGGTTTTACTACTTTGGTTATGGATAGTTCTCTCACTGTGTCCCTCCAGGCTGCTGTATGAGTAGTGATTCAGATTTTGGAGTCCATGATTTCAATCTTGCTTTCTTCTTTTTTTTTTTTTGTTTTTTTCCTTAATAATCTTTTATACCCCACTTATGTTTTCAGTCAGAGATAATCATAGTAAACCTGTGTTTTCTGCCTACCCTTATGGACACAGGCAGGGAACACACTCAACACATGGACAGCCAAAAGCCAGGATATTTTTTCTGCTAGTAAACAGAACATGCCCACAAATGTTTCCAGATACTGAGGCCAAGTACCATGTCTTGGCTTATGATACAAGGTTGCTGTTTAGAAACTGGCTGTTGGGAACCACCTTTAGAATACTTTGACAGCCAAACTGTATCAGGGAACTGTACAGAAAGACTGGCAAAATTCATGCCAAAGGGCATATTAACAGCTTAATGACCTATCAAATGCATACCAGTGCCTGGGAACCTTCCTAAGCTAACATGATTTGCTGCTCTGTGCAGCCTTTGTGTTGTTTTCATCTGAAAATTGGTTTGGGCATATTTCTGACACAGGCTTAAATTATTGGAAGCCCATTGTTTTAAACTGTCCTTACAGCAAGGATGTAATAAAGTAATTATGTGTTTCATCTCTGTATGCAGGGTCAGAACAAAACTTTATGAACCACTCAAGGCCTGAAGCCAGGAATAAGTAACTTTAACCTAAATAATATTAAGGTTATAAGATAGACTAACTGCTAAAACAGTCTGTTGCATTCAGCCTCAGTGAACTGTTTGTATGGTTTCTGATGGCTATGCTTGGCAGGAAGATATGCATTTGTTTTCCACCAGTGCCATTTTTGAAAACACTTTCTTTTGCTATGAATTGGAAGAAAACAGAAAAAAAAAACCAAACAAAAACATTTCATCACTGAAAGGAAGAAACAAGATTCATATTTTTATCTGTGAAAACCTTTTGTCAGTTTTGTCTTCCCTCTCCAGGATAAAGTCTTTTTTTGTTTGTTTTTTGGTTTTGTTGGGATTATTATGTGTTACATTAGTTTGGTTGGTTGGTTTGTGTTGTTTTTTGGCTAAGCTTTTTCAGGAAAAAAAAAATCCTCTGTAAAAAACACTGATTGTCTTTTTCTTTTAAAACATATATTCAATTAAAAGTAGGTTGAATGGGAATCTCCTGGTCAGCTTGAGTTTCCCCGTCTCTACAAAGTAACTGAATCCCAGACAAAGTTAATTATTTTGTGCATTTACTACACATAGAAATGAAAGATCAGAGCAAAAATCTTAAGGGGTATTTTTTTTTTGAATTGGGGCTTTAAGTAAGTATACATTGGCTTCTTGCTTTTCAGGACTCTTCTCAGTTCTAACAAGAAATCCCTGACCAGGATTTCACTAATTGCATTACCTAAGCACATTGAGTAGGGATTTCATTTCACACATCACAAACTATCCACACAACCTTGTCATAGTAATATTTCATACATAACTTTTTCCCAGCAAAGTCTAATCTTCCTATCCTAGTTTCACAGTCCAGTACTCTGAAACAAAGTTCAGTTTAATCTTTATTAAAAAAAAAAAAAAAGAAAAGAGAGAGAGAGAGAGATAAAAAAAAGAAAAAAGTCTCTGTGGTTTCTCTTAGACCTTTGCCTCTGAACTTGCTGAAAGTTCCTACAACTGCAGCTGGGCTCCAGGGACAGGACTCTGGTAATCATCAATGGAGAATGTTTTTGATACAGCACTTAACAATGGAAAGGAAAATAAGGTATAGAAAGACAGAATACATAGGATTACATAGCAGATATAGAGTTTAATAACTTTTTTTCCTCATTTATTTTGTAGAAATGCTCCATTTGAAAGATTTGAAATTCAAAATATTACTTTTTTATTAATTGATACAAATTATTTATAAATCAAAACAAAAATTCATTTTTGTGTTTTATCTTGAGCAGCTTTTGTATTACTTATAAGTTAATTGTTCTGTATTGATTTCATGCACCTATTTCACCTAAAAAAATAATACTTTTCAACCTGCAGTTTAATAAGAATAGGGGAAATTCTCCTTTTGTGGACATGTTATTTCACTAAATATGTCATAAAGTTCTTAGATACCCTTCTGAAGCACTTTTACATCTCATTGTCAAAGTCAAAATACTAGTTGGTCCATTGGCCTTTACGGTGTATGCTTCTGTATATTGCTTTTCACCTCTAGATCTCAATCAGATGTATGATGAGATGAAATAATGTAACTCCTTTCATTTGACATAGGGCTAAATAAATTTGTATATATCACAGTACCTCTTTTTCAGAAAACAGAAACTGTTCTCACAAAGTTATATGGTTATTTGTTTTGGCAGAAATTCATTCCTGCCTGTAAAATTCCTTTCAAAGCAATTGCAAGAAACTAGTCCTCAGTTGGAAGAAATTCATTAAAGTATGATAATTATTAGAACAATAGAACTACAATTGCAACAGTTTGGATACAAAATTTGCATTAAATTGGAACAATTTGTACCAAGTAATAATCGGCCTCTTCTGTGTTTGATGTGTTGAAAAGTAGTTTCAGATTGAATATCTGGTAACTAAAAAAAATGGGAGGTTTTTGAAAATGTACATACAGAGGAAAGTGGATTTTATTAAAAAGTAAGTAAATCATTTTCTCCTTCGGAGAAGGAAATGTGGAATACTAAGCACACCCTTTTCTCACAGGACCATTGGGAAGACCTGGACCAGAATAAATTTTCTCTTTTTATAACTGTTTTAAATGCATCTTTTAGAAACTTCCATTTCACTCTAATTATTTTTTAAGAGATTCTGAATCTTTCAAGATGTTCTTTTCTCTCTATTTATTCCTCTAAAGAGAACATTGCTGCTCATATAACAGTCATTGAAAACCAGATAGCACTGACATATCAATAAGGTTGCAGGTGTGCTTTCAATGTCTAGAAAGTAATTTACTATTTTCCTGCAATCCACTGAACTTTCCTCATTTGGGGTAAATTTAGTGGATTTAGTGGACTAGCTTGAGTTGGCCATTTTTAAGTGTCTGAATCTTGGAGAAAGCTTAGTAGGCATTTCAGCTGTTGTGCAACACATTTGTGTCTAATTTTATTCCATATATATTGCTTTCAATGTTTCAGTGTACTGAGATAATATTTTAATGTACTAGAGATGCAATTTCTGATAAACAGAAAGTTTCATATCTGATTGTTTTTCTTAAATATATTCATGTTTTTGATACAGCTTGTGTTCTGTGTGATTATTAGACAAGATGTTTAAATTTCCACAAAATATTTAAATTTCCATGTCACAAACATCAGAGTACTATTGGGTAGTAGATCAGTAGTTCAGCTAGTTTTCTGTAGAAGGAGATGCCTGTATCTTAAGATGTGTGTGCTTACACATCTATATCTCCATTAAATGTGCTGATATTTCAGACCACTTTGACACAAAATTAGCCCTGATTCTAACAAATTAAAGTATGCTTCCCTTGTAGCATATTTGTTTATAATATCTGACAAGCTGCTCTGCTTGAGTGCCTAATACAGATGAGACCATTGCCTTCTGCTTGGCAAGTCAAACAAATGCCACTATAGGATTGTTAAACTCTGATATAACTGTACATAAAAATCTGTGCTCCTGGACACTTCTCTTCAGTGCATCTGTTCCAATCCTCCAAGCAATAAGTATGAGATTCTTCAATGGATTTCTGTAGAGTCAGTGGCTTTTTTCTGATGTGTGTCCACAGAGTCTGTCCTTGGCTAGAGTATTCCAGAGAAACTAAAAACACACCGTGCTGGCTAATTAATGAAAGTACAAAAAACTTGCTGCCAGGGAATCAAATGTTGGCAAACAGGTCCCTTTAGGCTCTTTCTGAGAAGGCTGGCAAACACAAGCTGTCTACCCATTTGGCTTAGGATAAAACACAAGGCTAGACATGGGCTGTTTCTTTTTTTTTTTTTTTCTTGTATGCAAAAAAACCTCACCACATCTACAATAACTTACATGGTTTACATTGACTTCAATGCAATTATGCAGGGTGCAGGCCAATATGGAATTCACTCTGCACAATCATATGTTTCATATTGGGTTGTCATTCACTTCATTACTCCAGGGTATAACTCAGGAATGAGTCTGCCAAAGCTAGTAGAGTTACATTTTGTTTTAAAGCAGACAAAAAAGTGAGAAGAGAAGCCTATATTGCGAGGTTAAGGGAGAGAAAAAAAGACTATGGCAGTTGAGTGATATGGTTTCAGAACTTCATGTTATGGAAAAAACCAACCTTCCATTTCCTCATTTCAAAATAAGATATCTCTTTAACACAGGAGAAAGCTAAGCCTTGCTTTAAGTCCACGGTTCTGTCCCTTACAGTAAGAACGGGGAGAGCTGACAAGAGTTCACTGCTCCTTCTTTTGATTTTTTAACCCACAGAATATGATAGAAACATATCTTCAGAATATATTTTAGTGCTCCCACCTGATTTGGTATGCAGAAAAAGAGTAAATTATGCACATTTTCTTTCTGCCAGCTTATCCACCGGTTGTGAAACTGGGGAGTTTCATTTTGAAGAACCTCATTTACCATGCTCCACTCAGGTTTGCCTGACTTAAAATGTCCTCAGAGAAACATCTACTGGCACTGAAATACTAAGGTAGTTCCTTAGGCCCAGAAGAGAAATGACAACTCAGAATACAAGAAAAATATCCCACTTCAGCATAGCTGACAGCTTAGATGCCTGAATTCTTAAATGACACATGGGATATGCTCCACTTACACATCTCTGATCCCCATTAGGTACAACAGATACTTGTATCACGGCTTCTTCCATTTTAAGTGCTTATCCTCATCATGTAGGCACTGTACATTTTCTACTCAGATAAAACTGTTCAAAAGTCCTGAGTTTGACCCTATGAGGCATGGAGATACATCTGAAGTCTCAGCAAATTCTGCTGCTATGAAATCTGATACTCAGACAAGTGCAATAGTGCCACTGGTTGTGCTCTTGTCATCCCCATTGTCAGTCTGGCTCAGATGCCCTAATCATAGCCACAGAATATCTCACATTAGAAGAGACCTATAGAACTAGAGGGAATGGATTTAGGACTAGAGGGAATGAATTAAAACTAAAGATGGGTCAATTCAGTTTAGACATTAGGAAGAATTTCTTCCCCATAAGGGTGGTGTGACACTGGAACAGGTTGCCCAGAGAGGTGGTGGAAGCCCCATCCTTGGAAGTTTTTAAGACCAGGCTTGATGGGGCTCTGAGCAACCTGATATAGTGGGAGGTGTCCCTGCCATTGGCAGGGGTGTTGGAACTAGATGATCTTTAAGATCCCTTCCAATCCTGACAATTCTATGATTCTATGATTCTATGACTAAGTCCAATTCCCTGCTCCTTGCAGGACTAACTGACACTAAACCATATGACTAAGAGCATTGTCCAGATGCTCCTTTATGTCACAGTACAGGATTGCAAGCACACCTTGACAGCCACACGCTCACCATTATATGCCAGTGTAGATCTTTCTGTGTCCATCACTGAGAATAGCAAGCCATCTGTTCCTTTGGCAACTAGAGCTCACAATATCTTAAAAAACCACTATTATCTCTTAAATTTAAATTCTTAAATTTAAAAAAATCTGTGTTTCAGTCCAGTTCAGTCACAGCTCATTTTCCTCTTGTATGCAAGCACCATCTTCATTCACCATCTTATATTTGCTCTCAAAGTATCTTTTTTTGGTCCCATGGTGATTGCCACCTACTGATTTTGACAATATGTAATGTAAATAAATTAGACCAGACCTTGGTAAACTATTTAGGTTTTCAGATGTGCGTTCACAAGCAGTAGGCAGACACTTGGAATAGACATTTTCTTTAAGTGACAAAATAGGCATGCGAAGCTGTAAAATCAATACACCATTTACTGAAAAGGGGTTGATTTTCTGAAAAGTTGTGTTGATTGTATTTGCTTTAAAGTGCTTTTTTATATAGCCCTAATTGATTATGGTCTTCCCTTTTGTGAAAACCATTAATTAAAGTGACATCATGCTCAGAATAACTTGTATATAAATGAACAGTCAGACTTTGTTTTTATACTGAAATTTTTGATTAAAAATATAAGGAAGAAATAAATAATTCTGCTTGAACATAAATGTGTTATAAAAGGCCAACAACTTATATTTGTCTTTAAGCAAATAACTGATCCCAGTGAGTCTTCACAGGATCAAGGACTATGTCAAATGGGTGCTATATTCAACACCAACTATGAAAATTTACAGACAGTTGTAACACTAGAACTGTATTTGCTTTACAGAAATTAGTTTCTCTCCTTCATTGTGGCAGTATGTGGCTTCTCTGAATCTGATTTCCAATATTCATACCCAGGTTTCTCAGCTGCTGAAATTTCCTAAGTTTCCTAGTAGTGTGTTCTGGTAATTCTGCCTCATCTGGAGTATGATGCTGGAAATACAGAACAATATAGAACATTTTTCAGTTCAGCTTCTCTCACACTGCTTCCAAGGGAAGAATTAGCTGTGGACAGCAAAAGCTGTCATTCAGCTCAAGAGAGTCCTCTGCAAACTACATTCCAATAAACTCATGCTACTCTCTAAGATACTTTAGGTCCCAGTTTTCTGCGGAAATGCTTCTTTTCTTCTGTGTTACCGAGTTTAACATCTCAGGGCAGGTGATGACAAATCCTCAAGAGATGGGTCTCCCCTCTGGAACTAATTTCCACCAGTAAAGCAGCAAAACCTGAAGGCATAGAGAAAAGCCCATCTGTTCAGACAGGCTTTTGCCTGAGGTAGATTAGTAGGATATTTCAGTCTGTCCTTGGTTTCTGTTTGAGGATGTAGCTTTATATTTATTCTTGCTGGGTAGTACTCAAAAAAACTAGAGAAAGTTGCTCAATTTAGCCAGCTGTTGGTAAATATTTTAAAATGTTGTCTCTATATTTTATTTGTTAGAAATGAACTTGGACTATTAACAATGGAAGCATGTTTTATTTATGCAATTATAAATGACTTACTGGTTTACAATGATGGAAGCATGAATGAAAGAGGCAAGAAGGACTCAAATATCTTTCAGCTACTGATCTATTTCAGCCCCTTAAGCCCAAACTAAGACTTTCGTTGTGAGATGAAGATGAATTATTTGTAATTACTGAGTATCTAGCTGTGTGATTTTATGTTCCTTATTTTATAGTCGCTACTGTGAGGATATAAGTATTGATTCCCATATTCAGTAGATTTGCAGTTTAGCAGTTATTATTAAAGCCATGTGAAAGCAAATGTTAAGAAATTCTCCATATACTACAAATAAAACAGCACAGTAAGTTAAAGAGGATCAAACTTCAGTAAAAGAATAAAATGTTGGTGTATTAGAGCTACAGGGAGTTTTTTTCAGCTAATGGCTGCTTGGAGTTATGTTACCTTAAGTACTGAAAAACCTCAAAGACTACCTCCATTTTGTTTGGTGTTATGCAGAGGTTATATGCTTAAGAGTTATTGCTGTCCTGAGAAACACTAATTTCATAGAAAGGATGGAAAATGGGCAATACTGTCATACCCAGTTTACAAGATACTGACTTAGTAAGGAGAGGTAAGATCCCAGTGGAGAGGTTGTCTGTGAATGAACCACTGCATTTTTGTAGGATCCCTTGAATGTTTTGATGTTCACTGACTGGGAACATCACCACAGTGCTTATCATGTATTTAAGCACATCAGAAATCAGGCATATCTATGACACGCACTGAATTTGATGGGCTTTCTGTAGTCCATTTAGTCAAATTTAGACTGCATGCTTAAGCACTTTTCTAGATCATTGCCCTCTCTGCTTTTTGACATATGAGGTCTACTGCCCACTGTCTCTGCAGCTTTCCTGCACCTGGGACAACCTAAGTATTTTCAGTCCTTCCTTGTGTATACTGGCCAAACCACCCCTTGTTAATAAGCAATTTTCTTCTTCTTTCTTTCTTTCTTTCTTTCTTTCTTTCTTTCTTTCTTTCTTTC
>JANVCC010000011.1:3987807-4073884 GCA_025345505.1 Todiramphus chloris collaris | reverse complement strand
GCTCTCTTTCTCGCTCTCTTTCTCGCTCTCTTTCTCGCTCTCTTTCTCGCTCTCTCTCTCTCTTTCTTTCTTTTCAGGAATAAAATTACATCATCAAAAACCAGAAACATAGTTTTGAAAAAAGTAGACAAGAGCATCCATGTGCTAAAATCCTATCATCCTTGAAACTGAGAGGTAGTCAGGTCTCCTTGACTTCTTTCTGTCTTTCATCTACTTTTCATTGCCCCTCAAAACTTTTCTCATTTGCTTGGCTTTATTTTTTTCTCACATATTTCTAAAAGGATCATTCCCAATAATGAGAAAAAAAAAAAAACCAAAACAAAACCCATTGAGATAAATCCAGACACTATACAGCAGTATATATAAGTAGAACTTTATGGCCCACAAAGAACATTGGATCCACAAACAATGACAAAAAACAATATCTCCATTTGTGGAGACACCCAAAACTCAACAAGACACAGTCCTGGGCAACCTGCTCTATCTGAGCCTGAGTAGTGAGGTTGGACTAGATTATCTCAACAGATTCCTTCCATTCTCAATAATTCTGTAATTAATAATTAGCCTGCTTTAATTTTTTTTCAGCATCATACATATTCATGATTGAACTTACTCTATGTGTGAGAAATAGCATTCTTACAACTCATAACTGATAAAGCAAAATTCCTAGCTCATCTGCTAATTAAAGCATAATTAACTGACTCAACTAAACTAGTTCCGAAGGGCAAAAATAAATAATTCTGATAGCATTAGTGTTAAAAGATTTAATTGCTTTCAGATGAGTAAGGACCCCTGGTTGTACTGTCCAGTTCCTCAAAACACTACTGAAAGCAACAGTAGAACATGACAGGGAGTTGTGTATGGAAATGACACAACACTACCTCTCCCTGGGTAATGCAACTCTGTTAATGATCTACTGAGAGCTATCAAATGTAGGAGAGATAGGAATTTTAATTCAGAAACTTCTTAGCTGCTTGCAGTACTTGAGTCACAATGGGTGGTCTGTCCACTCCAGAGAGAGAGAAAAGGAGGCTGTTTGTGCCCTGCTTAACTAAGGCAGAGCATCACATTTTGATGTCTTGTTTTACATATAAGCAGATTATACTAGCTAAGATTTTTCCATCAGATGACCTTTGATCTTATAATTCAGGTACTAAAATGTGTCAACAATTAAGATTAAAATGGGGTTGGACTAGATGACCTTTGGAGGTCCCTTCCAACCTCTATCATTTTGTGACTCTGCAATTCTGTGATTCTGTGATTTGTAGGGTTTTCAGAAATAATCTATGATAAATTAGGAAATAAACTTGCCAAAATAAAAGTCTCATTGACTGTTCTGCTACAGTCTTTTATACTGAATACAAATGACAAACTCATACCAGTTTCCTTCTGCACAAAAAAATCTAATGACACTGCAGTGAAGTAATGGCACTTTAAAGCCTGTTTGATGGGTTCAAAGTCAGTCATTAACATTACAGAATCTGTCTCTCTGTTTGCTAAAGCAAAATTGATGTTTTACAAAAGTTGCAGTGTTAAAATTAATGTAGTTGTTGACTGGCAAACAAAAATGCTTTCCAAAGCATAATAGACCTTTTTGTGAGAAAACCTTTCTTGTTCGTTAAAATTTTCCTTTTTAAGGTTGCCTCTTAGGCAGAATAAACTGCAAGTTGAAAAATATATCTGACATATACTGGAGGAAGAATCAGCCATATCTCTCTGCTCATTTCTTCTAGCAGAATATATTTCCCCACTCTGAAAAATATGTTGTTTTTTTTTTTATTTTTTTTATTTTTTCCCTTAGGTGTCTGCTCTTCCCAAATATTAAAGACCCTTAAAAAGTTTGGGGGTTTTTGGTTTTTTTTGGTTTTGTTTTTTTTTTTTTTTCATGAAGAAGGTGTCACCAGCATCCGATAGTGTGTCTCTTTAAAACATTACTCAAAATAACAGCAGTTTCCAGAGGCAGGTTTGCGAAGACCCTATATACCTAATGAGTGGAATGATTAGATTATCATCAGAGAGCAGAATTATATTTAAGCACAAAGAACTCAAGGAATCCACAATTATTTCTCTCTTCTGAAAAGTAGACACAGGTCTCTTCACTTAACAAACAGCTTATGGAAATGCATCTCATCCAATCCACTTATCTACAATGCAGGTGTCCTATTCCATCTCATCAACTGGGGCTCCTTTAGAAGGAAAGCAGCTCTATCAGGGTAAAATTGATCTGACCTGTTTTATATATCAGATTAAGATCCTGGGAAAGGTTCTATGCCTCCACACTGATAGTACAGATCTCACAACTGGATTTCCAGGGAAAATACACTTATTCTGAAACTGGCATATATACATGTGAGATTGGTATAGAAGAATAGCATGTTTGTTCCTGTGACTGTGGCATTTTAAAAGATTCTTTGAATACTGCTGGACAAAGCAAACAATATAGGTTAGTAAAAATCTAGATATTTTTTAATATTAAGTCAGATTCTTAATTAACATATATCATTTTGCATTGCCTTTTTATTATTTTGGAATTGTATGAGAGGAGATTTTTAATGCAAAAGATAAAAATATCTTATTAAAGATCATAAAGATCACACTGCTTTAAGTAATTAAGCGTAATAGGGTAAAGTTAATATTGCTCACATCAGTGACTAATTTCTCTGTATGACATAATTTTATACCTGTAAACCAGACCACTTTTCTACTATCTTAATTTTCTTTTTTCCTTTTTTTTTCTTTTTTTTTTTTCCCTATAACTAAAAAGTCTAATTAATTAAACACTGTATAAAAACATGTCATTAAAAATTGTAGGATACCTCTGAGCCATGAAATCTGTGAATGTTTAGTCAGGTTGTATTAGTTTGGAAGTAGGAACTGGAAGTATCTTAGTCCAGATCCCCCAAAAATATACCAATCAGCATAATAGTATTAAGAGTTGATTTTATCAAATCATATTCTTTGACAAAAACACCTGTGACAGACAAGAGAAAAAGATAAACTAGAAATCTCTATTTTAGAGATTTAAAATCATTAAAATAATATATTTTACAATAATCCCATATTTTTAAAGCATAGCTGAGAATCTGGAAACGGATGTACTGCTGTATTACATTTCTGGCAAAGAAAAATCAGGATTTAAGCACACTGACACTGGATCTTTTTAAAGAATAACACTTTTGAATGTGTTGAAGGTTTTTTGGACGAGGAGGAAGGAGATCTGAGAGACCCTCAATAAAACAAACAAAAAAAAATATTTGTAAGATATATAAACAGATACAGTTTATGGGCATTAACTTAGGTACTGAAGTTTGTTTCAGTAACACTGGTTGCTGTCTGGAAATGGGTGAGTACATGCAAAATTCTGGGTGTCTTCTGAGGAGAGTAGAGGAAAAGTGTGTAGACAAACAGGAGTATGACTGCTGTTAATAGGCTAGGACAGGAATAAGATGCTAGAAATTTGCAAAATTCTGTCTGAATACATTTAGCAACAACCATGATAGTTGCTTCATTAGGATAGAATAAACTATTGCAACTAAAAAAGACATACAATGATTATCTAATGCAACTTCATGAGCACTTCAGGTTTCACCGAAAGTTAAAGCATGTTATTAAGGTCATTGTGCAAATGCTTCTTAAACACTGACAGGCTTGGGGCATCAGCCACCTCTCTAGGAAGCCTGTCCTAGTATGTGACCACCATTTTGGTAAAGAAATACTTCCTAATGTCCAGTCTACTAAACCTACTCTGGCACAGCTTTGAATCATTCCCACCCTGTCACTGGATACTAGGGAGAAGATATCAGCACCTCCTTCTCCGCTTCCCCTCCTCAGGAAGCCGTAGAGAGCAATGAGACCAACCATCATACTTCTTTTCTCCAAACTAGACAAACACAAAGTCCTTAGCCATCCCTCATACGACATTCCCTCCAGACCCTTCACCAATTTTGTTGTCCTCCTCTGGATGGAAGTTCAAGGATACTAGTGAGATAAAGTCTGCAGATAGAGGTCTTATCTTTTACACAACCAGTTGTTAGAAGTGAAATATCAGTTGAGTTTTCAGGCACATGAGTCCTTTTTTGCATCTGAACTAGAAGCAAGAAACTTCAATCATAAATTCAAGCTGGGAACAATTGGTCATAGTTTATTTGTATGTTTATTGGTTGTACTGCCTTCAAAGGAAAAATGAGCTGGTGGCTATGGGTTGTTCCTAAGAAAAGTTGATAAAGTAGTTACTTCCTAGGAAAAAGGATGAGACAAGTTGTTTACAGCTTGTGCAACATAGAGCTTACTGCCAAAGCTAACTTACTGACAAAGCTTACTTACCCCTATAGAAACTTCAGTATTAATGGATCTTGCACTTGCATGTTCTAGGATGTAGCACATTTCATCCTGCAAAGCAGTGTCCTCATTGTAGCAGCATAGGATAAGCCAAGAAACAACTGCACACTGGGATGAATTCACACAATCAATAAAGGGCAGAAACACCCTACTGACAATAAGGGAACACTTCTTACAAAACAGTCAGTCTCTCTCTCATGATCCTTAATGAAGACTTAAAAAACACCCTGAAATTAAGAGTCTGGAAAATTTATAATTCTATTTTATACTAAAAACAATGGGCTAAGTGGAAATATTGATCTTTTCATACATTATAATCTTCACTACCACAGAAAATGACTCCCTGTTTCTCATGAGAATTATCCTGTCATAGAATCACAAAATCACTTGAGTTGGAAAAGATCTTTAAGATCATTGAGTCTAACTATTAACGCCACTATTCCAAGTCCACCACTAAGCCATATCCTCAAGCACCACATCTGTATGGCTTTTAAACACATCCAAGGGTGGTGACTCAACCACCTCTCTGGGCAGCCTGTTCCAATGCCTGACAAACCTTTTAGTGAAAAAACTTTTCCTAACATCCAGTTTAAACCTCCCCTTGTGCATCTTGAGACCACTCCCTCTTGTTCTATCACTAGTTACTTGTAAGAAGAGACTAGCACCTACCTCTCTACAGCCTCCTCTAAGGTAGTTGTAGAAAGTGGTAAGGTCTCCCCTCGGCCTCCTTTTCTTCAGACTAAACAATCCCAACTCCCTTAGTTGCTCCTCATAAAACTTATTCTCAAGACTCCTCATGAGATTAGTTGCTCTTTTCTGGACCTGCTCCAGCACCTTGGTGTCTTTTTTGTATTGAGGTGCCCAGAAGTGAACACAGTACTCGAGGTGTGGCCACACCAGTGCCAAGTACAGAGATACAGGCACCTCCCTAGTCCTTCTTGCCACACTATTTCTATCAAAAGCCAGGATGCTGTTGGCCTTCTTGGCCACCTGGGCACTCTGCTGGCTCATATTCAGCCACCTGTTCATCAGCACCCCCAGGTCCCTTTCTGTCAAACAGCTTTCCAGCCACTCTTCCCCGAGCCTGTAATGTTTCACAGGCTTGTTATGGCCCAAGTGCAGGACTTGGAACTTGGCCTTGTTGAGCCCATATGATTGGCCTCAGCCCATTGACCTAGCCTGTCCAGGTCCCTTCAAAGAGCCTGCCTACCCTCATGCAGATTGACACTCCACACCTAACTTTCTGTTGTCTGCATTGACCATACGATCTCTATAATGCTACTAATGCCCTCTCAGATCTATGCTGATTTCAGAGATAGTCTAACCTATTCATAAGTAAACTGAGCATTCTTTCTTAACCTTAGCTTTTCTTAGCTTTCAATTTTGGTGCTTGGAAGAGGGACACGGGTGACCAGTAACTAGTCTAAATTTTCCATGTTTATGATTACTGTGATGGCATATGTTATCTCCATTTAAAAGGCTCAGTGCATACATAAGAGAAAAAACTCAAAGCAAAGTCCTGACAGTTCACATTCTCAGTAAATAATATTTAAGTTACAGGATACAGAAACAAAAGTAAAGTATGATGTCTAATCAATAGATAGAAACACCTCTGAGACATATTTTAACCAGAAAAAAATCAATTTTCCTATCACTGCATTAAGAATGCAAGACATTTTTGAAGAGTGCATATCTGAAATCTACTTTCCCTAAAACGTGATACTTTTCATGAATCTTCATGCACTCTGTGGCTTTTTTACATTGTGATTCCTCTTAGCTCATGCTATTTAAATGGGGAGGGATGGACAGAGTTTGAACAGGGCTCAGGAACTTCATCCTCATTCCAATGCACAATCATCAAGAGTTAAATCTTCTTAAAAATATAATTCAGTAGGATCCAGTAGTTTAAATGGGTGCACCTTTTCTGGAACTGTATCACCATGGAAACAGGAAAAGATCATGGTCTTTGTACAATCCTTGCCTCTTTGTCCTTCCATATTGAACTCCACAGGGGTAACTTTCACAATTATCTTTCTTTCACAACATTTTATAGGGTCATTCTACAAAAAGGAGCAATTAACTCACCACAAATATGTCCAAGATTTTAGAAAAGTATTATACTTCAGTGTCCATGGTTTGTTTTCTATACATATAATAATTTATTTTGACTCTTTTTAGAGGAAAATAACAGAGGTTGGGGTTTCTATTTCTCAACACAAAACACACACAAAAAAAACCCCACCCAAAACAAATTCCTGTTTCTGTTTCACAAAGTAGGAAAATTTTCATAGAATTTTCTATATCTTGGTTATACGTGAATTGATCGTCAGTGTGTCTAAGTTAGAACGGCTTTTTCTAGACAGTGCTGTTTCATTTACTTTAATTGCATACCTTATGTTTTTTACAGTGAATAACAAAGGCCTTTCTTTGAAAGGATTCCTCACTTGGGCAGAACTTTCTTCCCAAAGTTAGAAACAAAATAATAGAAATCACCTTTCTTATCTGTGTAATAAAACCTTGCTACAATATATAAGTAGGCAAATTGCTTCTTAATTTCTTTTAGGTGTTTTCTGCCTTTCTCAAGGCAGAATTTCTCAACCCTTATTTTTTTTATTTCCACTTTCAATCTTTTTCTCAACTTGTTTTAAGAATTCTTCAAATTCTCCATCTTCCCAGTTATTTTTTCTCTTAATGTCTCTTTCTCTCCCAGCCTCTTACCATTCAAGTCCTGTCAAACCCACAGTTTCTTTACTGAGTAAGGATTTGTTCTGGGCGTGTTTTTTTGTTTGGTCTTTATGTTTGTTTTCTACTACAGCATTTACTACAAGTTAAGAACTATACCAAACTTGAATAGAAAATACCTTTGATCCCAGTAGAGCAATGGAACTCTCTCCCTGGCTTTCAAAAAACCATAAATGAAACTACCTAGAAAAATTAAACCACAAGTTGATTAAGGCAGAGTGCAGCTATCTAGGACTTTCTGTTTCAGTTCCTTAATTTCACTTGCTTCATCAACATTTAGATTTATTTCCATTAGGTAGTGATTTTTCCCCTCCATTGACAGTCTCCTAGCCTTGAACACAGCATCGTTACTTGTGGCTCAATAGATGTTCTTAGGGACTACTTCAGATTGTTTCAGTGTGTACATGTCCTGCTCTGTCTCTATCGCATTTTTCCTGATACCTTGTGAAAGCAAAAGGAAGATCAGTAAGACTACTGCGTACAGAAGGCCCTAAAGAGTAATGGATTCAATATCATTGCTGTTGTGTAATTGATATTAAGAACAATTCACTGTGAATAACATGAAAATAAATGTTTCCTTCCAAGTTCTGTCTTGGAGGGTATTTTATTAGATGTTACACTATTAAGAATGAGCAGGACATATTATTTTATTGCCCAATAATTAAATTAACAAGATTTATTTCTGCCCCCAAGAAGGGGTGGGTTTGGCAGCCAATGTCACACATAAATGGACATAATAAACAGGTGTATCTGCCTCATTTCATTCTTTGTTTCAGATGTGTTTTTAATAGCTGTTCAGGTTGCTACATGATAAGTAATATTTTATGCCATGGGACATAGCTCAGGAAGAGAATAATAATACACAGGACCCTAAAGATGGCTATTTGGACTGTCAGTTCTTTGTTAAAAGAATCATTAAGAGCTGAGCTGTATTTAATACTTTAATAGAAATGTGTCAGAGATATGACAATGGGCAGTTAGTGCTTGTAAATGGGATTTTGCACTCTCATTTCTTCCAAGAATCCATCCAGCTTGTTCAGAAAAGGTTCTCAGCAAATAAAAGCCAAGCCAACAGTTTCTCACAGATGCTGCTGATGTTAATTAAATTGGCTCTTGTATTGGCCTCTGCAAACTTACCCTTTTATAGTCCTGTAAACAAATCTCATATTTATTCTCTGATATATTTCTGTCAGGTAAATCCAGAGAATCTTCAATGGTCTCCAAGGGTCAGAGCCTCTACTCACTAAAAGTCCAGGGTAAATACACTTAATTGAAAATAAACCTGATATCAAAATTTATATTAGTAGTAGAAGTGATATGAAGGAAGGCCCTTCAGCCATGACCTGCATATATAGGTTTTTTGTTTTTTTTTTTACTGTTATGTTCGATGGACAGAAAATATTTCATCCACTTTAAACATGCCAAAGAGGTCACAGCAAATCTATGATACAATTTAAGGACAGAAGGGAGGAGAAAAACCTGAAGATTTCATTTTTGCAGAAGAATGCAAATATTCAAAAGGCAATGTGAGAAGTCTACTGTAGTTAAAATCCTCAGTGTTAATAGAAGTGACTGTTAGTGGTCCAAGTCACATTTTTATATCTCCTTCCACCATACTCTAGTATTCTTTGTAGTGGAAGACCTAATGAATGCAATGATCTGTGGAATGTACTTTTACTGGAATATTACTTAAAATACAGTAAAGAATGTCTTAAAAGAAATAAAAAAAATTAAAAAGGCCTGCAGTGAGGACAAATATTCTCCTTATTCTATGTTTAGCTTTTCCGATGTTTCAGATACAATTTTATACAAATATCTTGAAGCCACTACAAAACAGATGTATCTTGTTTTAATTTTACTTGGGCAAAACCACTCATGGAGGTATGGAGTTTATCATGAAGCAAAGCTGGATATGAGGGACCATGACATAAATGAAATATTCTTCTAAGGGAATAATGTGAGCCATGTCATGTGTGCTTTAAAGTGTATCATTGAATCAAATCAATTCAGTGAGATTTGTGCCAATTTGGTAACACGGTGTTGCCAGCAAACTCTGGTTGATGAAAATCAGGCAGCTTTGGACTTGGAAAGACTGAATAGATTTCCTCTACTTTGTTTCTTTAGTAATGTCTTTTTATATATTTTCACTGATAGTATTACATTTCTTGGGGGACAATCTGGAGCCTTTACCATGAAAGATTTGACCTTTCTTGTGACAAGGCAACAGTATAAATTGTAAGCCTGCTCAATAATTCCACGTAATACGTATATACAATACATTGTATATATAAATATAGTATTATTATTTTTATATTTTGATATTAATATATGATTTTATTTATTGTATATAAAACAAAAGGAAGTAATCATAGGCCTACATGTGGAAGAAAAAAGCAGTGAACTATATGCTTCAGTTATCTCTGTATGCTACTTTTGATTACCCTTAAATGCATCCCTGGAGTATTCTCACAACAGTGGAAACAAGATATTGTTGTTACCATTTTCACCATCGGTATGTTTGAGTTGCGCTGCACATACTGGCAGAAAAGGTTTCTGAATGCGCATAATGGCTTTTGATCTTGATTATCCTGCAATGTAAAATCGTAATATTGTCCAGTTATGATTTAATTGCGTAATTACATCTCACCTCATGTGTCTGGGTTTCATTGCCCAAAAGTAAGTTTTTTATGGTGATTTTGTTGACTGTGCAGTTGGTATGTGAAATAGGATATTTTTCACCCCTCTTCATTAAAACTGAGAGCTGTAATTAATTCACTGTGTTCATAGATGAAAATCCAGTACTGTATCAACTGATCTGTTGATCTGTTTGCATAATTATCAACACATTTACGTGATACTGATTTCTATTATTATAGCAATTGGAAACCACTTTTAGAGGTCTGTGCTCCTTGCACTGGGAATTTTACCCAGCTGTAAGGAAAAAAAGAGTTCCTAATGGCATGAGGAAACCTTTAGTGGCATTAGGAAAAGTATGTAGCTACAGCAAAAAGAGAAATGGGAAGCAAATTTAACAGGGAGATTATTGTAATTTATTGATACAACCTGACATCAGTATACCATAGACCCCCAGCCAATGTCCAGGAGTTAGTGAATAACAATTTGTCATTGGTGGTTGGAGAGTCACTTTTAAATTGGAGATTCTTATGCCAGATGACTCTTTTGCAGTCATTTGAATATAGAACTGTAGCTCTTCTGATGAATCTCACTCTTTCTGTCTGCTGATAATTTTTAATAGCATTATAACTCATGTGTACTGCTGGAAACACCAAAGAGCTGCTAATAACACAGTATGGGTGTGTTTGCATTGCAGTTGAAGACAGAACCTTTGGACAGATAGGCATCCCTCAACACCTTAAAAAGCTAATTAGGAACTTGTGGATTGGGTTGCCTGAAAATACATGAGTGATGAGGGATCACAATTTCAAAAGGTCACGAGAAACACTGAGCAAAATTAAAATATTCCCATGCTGTACTTACTCTTTTGTAGACACAATCCAAGATATAAGATGTGCCGAGTAATTGAATTTTTCATTATACTGGTTAAGTATCAACTTGGAATTTAAGATATATATGTTATATATTCTGTATTTCCCTTATTTTGGAGTTTGAAAAAGTGTAGTGATTCACAGGGAAAAAATACTTCGCAGATACCTTTAAAAAACAGGCTAAGCTGAGAGATGGTTTACATTTAAAATTTATAATTTCATGCTATACAAGTCAATAAAAATAAGGAAGAAAGAAAAATATGAAATAAAATGTTTAAAAAAAAAAAAAAAAAAAAAAAAAAAAGACTTTTAAAAAGAATGCTTGGTATCTGTCCTGGAATGAGAAAAAAGAATGGACTGCATATGAGAGCTCCAAATCATTTGCTGTAGATACTAGAAGGAACAGTTCCTTCGTCTGAGGATGCAGGATCAGAACAGTGACAGTAAAGATACTTTAAAAATCAAAGCTCAGGCAGAGAGTATTTTTAGATAGTTGAACCCAGTGTGCAAGAATGTTAAGAGACAGAGGATGAGGAGTGCTACCCATTCCTAGGGTGTTTTTATGTACATTTATATACATCTACACTTTTCCTGCTGTATTTCACTGAACGAGACCTTGATCCATCAGAAAGCCTGGAGTTGAGACCAGGAAAGCTGAAAAAGACAATTAAAAAAAAAAAAAAAGGGAAAAAAAGTTATACTTAAACAGAAGGAAAAATCTTTAATTTTCTGTTCCATTCTCTTCCTTATCTCCTCATGACCCAATGTAAGATTTTTAACATACCCAAGTTAACCACTAAACTTCCAGTCTCGCTAACCCCTTTGAATTTACCTAATGCTTAATTAATTAGCTTCAGTGACATTAATCACAGAAATGAAAATGCGCTTATAAATCACTTTTTGAAGGTTCAAACTTCTTTGTGAAAACAATTTTGTGAGCTTTCTTTAGCTCGTACACACACAAAAAATATATTTAGCATGTATCAAGGAAAGATATGGTCTACAAATGCAGGCCAATGAAATATTTAGATATCTGCTATTTGTGCTTACAAAATGGAGGGTGTGATGGGACTTTTGGCCCCAGCAGCTTCTGTAAATGGTTTGGAAGTGATAATCTACAATATAACAAATCTATAAATCACCCTAGGGATTGTTATCTCAGCTTTGAGGAATTAATTCACTTAGAAAATCCCTTTTCTTAACCTGATGCTTAGTTAACCCAGGGTCCTGCTGACAAAAAGAAATGACACCATGACAGCAGGTATACAAGAAGCTTGACATGTTGAAGGCAAAAGGATTCTCTATAAGTACCTAGTATTTTATGTGAAAAAAATCCAAGAGCATTTCAGAATTGTGCAGAAGATGCATGGAAAGCAGGCTGTGGTTTAAAACATCTGTCAGACACATTTGTCTCCTAGAAACACATTCTGTTAAATATGTGTGACCACCCATATATAGATCAATGTCTTAATGACTTTCTATAATTAAAAAGTGGGATTTTTTTTTTTTTTTTTTTCAGTTAACATGTCCTAAGCATTTCTTGGAGATAATCCAAGAAAAAACAAATCAAAAATTAGATTAGGTCATATAATCATTTATTATTTCCAGCTCTATTTATTATGTCTCATTTACAAGTGCATTAGAAACCCATGGTAAATTACAGCTTGTGCATTGTGTGGATTTGATCATATATATAGCTACACTTTCCAAGGGGCTTATATCTCTGCAGATACAAACTTGAACCATAAATTGCTGTAAAATAATGCACAGAATATATGTGTATGGGGAAAAGGGGAAGAGAGAAATGTTGCTCTGTGATGTTTTTGCAACCAGATGTTGATATTTCTAGGGGGGGGGGGGGGGGGGGAAAAAAATTCTTGTAGGCACCTTTTCATGTAAGCATTTAAAAAGGAAAAAAAAAAATAAATTAATATATATATGTAATTTTATACATTCAGAATCATTCAGTGATTTCAACTGGAATTGACCTTAGAGTTGGTGGAGTCCAGGCTCCCATAACAAGCAAGGCTAACCACAAATTAGATCAGACTGCGCAACATCTTTTTCAGCCATGTTCTGAATATCTACAACCTTGGATATTTCACAGCTTTTCTTGTACCCTTTTCTAGTGCTTGACTACTCTTATGATGAAGTTTTTCCTCATATTTACCTGGAATTTCCTGTGTTCCAGCCTGTGTCTTATCCTATCACTTTGCACATGCAAGAGTGTTTCTATAAACATCCATTTGCTATCTGAAGACGAGAATAAAATCTCCTTTTAAAGTCACAGAATCAGAGAATAATTTAGGTTGGAAGGGACTTCTGCAAGGTTTCTAGTCCAACCATCTATTCAAAGCAGATCTACTTAGATCAGGTTGCCCAGGATTGTCTGTAGTAAAGTCTTGATCACATGTAACAGTAGAGATTGCACAGCCTTTCTGGAAAGCCTGCTCCAGTATTTGACCAGCCTCCAATTAAAAAATAAAATATCTTTGTATTCATCACAGTTGCATTTGACACGGTTGAACTGCAGTTCCTGTCAGCCCATCTCAACAGCTTGCTGAGATTTCTCTGATCATGTTCAGTTAGCTGATTTACACACTAACATGCTTCAACATTTTAAAGTAACATCTAGTTCTCTCTTTCACATTTAAAGACAAACACTGTTAGTATCTGAATCTAGGTAATGTGAGACTCGCATATAAAACTGAAAAGCACATCTTGACTGCATGAAATTGAAGTGTTCAATCAAACCAGAATTTCTCCATAGATTGTTAGTCTGACATGTTTAAATCCACCAAAAATGTGTAATGGAATAGTTTGCTTTACTTTCTATTGTTGGCTTTTAATTTAATTAGTTTTTATTTATGGGTAATTTAATTTACAATGTTTAACAATAAAAATAAACAAAAAAAAGATGAGCTATATCTAATTTAATTAAATGAGAATCCTGATATGGTGATACAAATACGTAATAAATATTAACACAAATATTTAGCATATATGAGTTTTAGACTTCTGCGTACTTATGTGCATGTACTATATGAAGTATCCAGAGAGTAAAAATGAGGCCCTTAATATCAGGAAAGGCATTTTTATAATGGCGATAATGTATTTATCACCATGTCATGTAGTGCAATTGATAGTAGCATTCAAAATTAATGGACTTTGTAGTGCAGTGGATTAATGCACTCTGTGTACATTGAATAAATCTTCCTGTCTGTAATTTCATATGGAATCCAAAACTAGACTGAATGTGAATGGCAGAGGAAGACTTTTCAGTCTCTGGGCTGTACTGAAAATTGTGCAGTGTTTTATAGCCTGACATGATTCATAAATAAAATTTATTAGCAGGACAGGTTTCTCTAGAATTCAGCAGCGTGTCCTAAGAAAATACAAATACATGGCTTATAGAGTATGATGTTTTTCTCATTAGTCTCAGCGAATAAGTTCTTTGTGTGTTTTATGAAATGTGATCCTAAATGGTTAGACTGCTGTAGTTTGAAAGGGAATGTGCTTTAAAATGTCAATTATATTGTTTCTTTCTGTGCTACAGTCAGTTATTCCTTGTTGTAAAAATAAAACCAAACAACAGATTGAAGACTGGAAATGTATGAATGAAATTCTACTCTCAGGAAACCACATAAATATTCATAATAAATACTTTAAAAATAATACCAGTTTGGATTTATATAGTTATAAGAAAAATCAAAATCCACCATCATATTTCAATTACTACTATGGAAAACATGCAACTCTCAGAAGAAAGTAATAAGTAATGTAGGACTTTTTTCTTCTAGCATTATTTTACAATATTAATAAATTTTGAGAACTTTAAAGGCATCTAGAAATCAGTGATTTAAAGATTTTTTTATTGTTCAGGTTGTTTTTAGAAAAGGATGAAACTTGCCTCAAACTATATGAAATTCATATCTATTTTCAATGGTCTCATTACTGAATATATTTAGGTAGTTTTATAGAGAGGTAATAGTCTTCTTCATTACTGCTAAAACCAGTATCCATTATAACGAGCTATTTTAGCTTCCCACCCTGATCCTGGAAATGACCTTCTCTTCAGTACCCTGAAGGAAAGACAGCTATACTTGCTTTCTTTGCCAGATAGGATTTTCCTTACAGAACGAGAATTCCCAGGAGTTTTACTATCTCAGCATTAGATAACAGGTCAATGTAAAGGAACTACACTGGGAGCCAAAGATTTAGACTAACATAGATCATATCCTGTCACATTACACTAGATTCAATCTTATTTGCTAGCTGTCTTCTCAACAGTTCTCTGCTTTTCTTTACATTATTTATTTATTTTAAATTAGACGTGATTTTTATATTAGTGGCTGAAGATTTCAGAATGGTCTTTCAGAATGAAGTTCCAGTAGAAATAATCCTTTTACTTGTTGTAAAGAAATAAATCACTGTACTGCAGCTTCCAGGTATCGTTCTACCAAAACTTCAATGTGAAATTTTTAGAAAATTGTGCTGGTAACCTCCTCCTGTTGTGACAGATTTTCTGCAAGGATGTTATGGTTCACTATCCACTTATCTGTTCTCTCCTATATTATTAGAATTGAAGAATCATGAATTAATTAAAGTTGGATATTTATGCGTGCTGGTCTTCTGTTACAGCTGCTCAAGTCCCTGCACATTGGAAAGGGCTGCTCTTGCACTTTGAGGATGTTGCCTGTGAAAATAGAACCATAGAATAATTTGGGTTGGAAGGGACATATAAAGGCCATCTAGCCCAACACTTCTTCTACTAAGCAGGAACCTTTCTAACTAGATCAGGATGCTCAGAGGCCCATCCAACCTGGCCCTGAATGCTTCCAGGGATGGGGCATCTACCATCTCTCTGGGCAACCTGGGCCAGTATTTCTTCATCCTCTTTGTAAAACATTTCTTCCTTTTCTCTAATCTGAATCACCCCTCTTTTAGATTAAAACCATTACCCCTATCCCAATGGGCCCCCTTTCTTATAGACCTCCTTTAAGTACTGAAAGCTGCAATAAGGTCTCCCTAGAGCCATCTCTTCTCCAGGAAGACCAACCCCAACTTTCAGCCTGTTCTCATAGCAGAAGTGTTCCATCCCTCCAATCATTTTTGTGGTCCTTCTCTGGACCCTCTCCAACAGGTCCATAGCTTTCCTGTGCTGAGGACTCCAGAGTTGGACACAGTACTCCAGGTGAGGTCTTAACAGAGTAGAGTAGAGGGGGAGAATCACCTCCCTTTACCTGCCAGGCACACTTCTTTGGATGTAGCCCAGGGTACAGTTGGCCTTCTGGGCTACAAGTGCTCATTGCCAGCTCATGTCCAGCTTTTCATCCACTAGAACCTCCAGGTCCTTCTTGATAGGAAGAAGAATCGCCTTGCTTGACCTAATGGATACATTTCTTGTGGTGCAGTCCAGGATACAATTGGCTTTCTGGGCTGTAAGCAAACATTGTCAGGTCATATCTAGTTTTTCACCTACCAGTATCCCCAAGTCCTTCTTGATAGTGATGCTTTTAATCCTTTCATCCCTTAGCCTGTATTGATACAAGAGGTTGCCCCAACCCATGTGCAGTATCTTGCACTTGGCCTTGTTGAACCTCATGAGATCAGACAGGATTCCTGGGCCATTTTGTCCTCCAGGACAGTTTCACATGGGATCCTGACTAACAGTTCTCTGAAAAACTGTAGTTTGATCTTCTGAAGTCCCAAGTGTCTTTATTTTGCTACTTACGTTCTTCAGTTCTCTCAGGGTTTCGAATGATATGACCTCGAGGACACTGTAGCCAACTATAGTATTACTTTCATTACATTATATCCCTGAACTGTTATTATGTTTATGAATACCAGATCCAGATCTCATTTATTTCCCATGTCGCAGGCAACTCTGTGCAGTAAAAGCTACTCCATTCAATCCACCAGCAGCTGTGTCAAAATAATTTGGAAATGTCTGGTATTGCTTGTGCCCTGCTGCATAACTCTTCTAGTAAATATGGTTGAAGACTTCCATGAGAACCTGGACAAGTGATCAGAAGACTTCAAGGAGGCTTCATTCATTGTTTCCTTTTGAACAGGCTATCTCTAACAGATGTGTGACACAACTTCCCTTTCCCTTGTGACATCCCCTCTGATCCTGACCTGTAAGGTCTCAACAAGCTTTACAGCCTGTTTGCTTGTATAACTCTGTATGTGAAATCCTTGCGCATGTCCATCCATTTGTGTTCCACATGGATATCCACCTCGGTATGGGATGGTGCATTCACTTGCCACCACATTCCATCACCACACTGTGATTTTACAAGCTATCCTGACAATGACGGCATAGCTCTACACTAACTTTCAGAAATAAAACCCTGTCTGATTTCCCCTGCATACGCTGACACGCTCTTGAGATGGGCCTCCGATTTCTTACAGACCATTTCACAGAATCCCAGAGAATCACAGAATGGTAGGAGCTGAAAGGGACCTCTGGAGGCCATCTAGTCCAAACCCCCTGCTAAAGTAGGTTCCCCTAGATCAGGTTGCAGTTAATTTATCTAAATTACCATATTGCTGTCATACAATGTTCTGGTGGTAAACAGCTATAATATTTTAACCTATTTTCTGCTTGTTTTCATGCCTTTAATTATTTTTTCCTTCAGAATACATTCTTTGAAAGTTGGTGTTAAAGGCTTTTAGTTATATGGGTTACTTTTGTTCTCTTAAGCTATTAAACTTGCTGGTTTCCAGTCATATGTTACCTTTCTGTCTTGAATGGTCAGTTACAATCCTTGGGACTAGATTACACTGTATGAAGGAGCCATATTCTGACACATTGAGGAAACTGGATGTGTACCACCAGATCATGTAACGTAGCTTGCATACCAGTTTCTAGTCACGGGTAACATAAAATTGAACAGATCTTCTATCTGATATCAGTACTTCTGGTCATACAGTTTGTTCTTAATACTGCTTTACATTTCAGTTCATTTTATCTGATAAAAGTGAAATGTGTGCAAGAAACTGAATTATTTGGTTGCATTATATTTGCATTCTGTGCTTGGTACCTTTTGTTACAGTATCTGTGATATATAGATCTATCACAACATGTGCTACTGTGCTTTAAATTTCAAGACAGAAAAAAAGATTAATGTAGACATTAGCATTCTCATGGGCTTGGCCATCAATATTTCAGCTTAGGTAAACAGGAGCTTTGACTAATTTATTAGTTTTTATATCTGGCATGTAGAAGCTGAATTCCCCTCTGCTTGGGAAATTCCCCATCTGTCTGGAAAACGACTTTTCTGCTCTTCAAATCAGTCTAGCAGGAGGGAGACAGTTGGTTAATATTGTAGAAAAATGAGTTTGCTTGTCACCAACTAAATTGTTATGATTTTGACCCATTTTTAAATTAGTTAACATTTCCTTCCTTTCTCATGTTTCATTTGGATTCTCACTGCACTTACACTATGCTCCCAGAGTGTGGATGTTTTGTATAGTCACTCTTAAGAGCAATAGTAACACAACATTTGTCAAAGTGTCATAGTGAACAATGAAACCTCATTATATGTCACTCAGAGAGTTGAATGAAAAGCGATGCTACATCTAGGCAATTTTGTACCTAAGTCATAGAAGGTGAAAGATGGAAAACAAGTTTTCATTGCTTTGATTTTATTCCAGTATGATTTGTTCTCTGAGAGCTCTCGCATAAGTCAGTGTTAATATTCTTGGTCTTGATCCTGCTCTTCTGGAATTACTGGGAATTTCACCAGTGATTTCACTGATAACAGAAATAAACTCCAAGCGAATGAAATTACTCACGTGTAAGAGTTTGTGAGATAATATCCTCTAGGGCAGAGGCTGTCAATTTTGTTTTCACTACACAACATGAAAGGTACTCTTCATGCTAGACTAAAAAAAAAAAAGAAAAAAAGTTGAACACTGCAAGCCATACTACATTTCTGTACTGCAATCCCTCCAAAGTAAGAGGTCATTACTCAAACAGGAAAAACAAGCAGTATGAACAGTTCAGTTCAATTACTGAAGTATTCATTGGAAGTTACAATTTCTAATTCCAAAAAAAAAAAAAAAAAACCTGAACATTTGCACCCTATTTTTGGACAAACAGCTTTTTCTGTGCCTCTTACCATTTCACTTTTTTTCTTATGATGGGAGCTTTTCTGCTGTGGTGATGAAGTGTCTCTACCCTCCAACCCTGAAGATAAATAAAAATAATCTCATCCATGTATTGATTATATCCTAAGTATTAAAATTTCTTGCAGTAACACATCTCTTCTCAAACTTCAATTTTGCTTACATTTCATCAAACGCAGCTCTTCAATGGAAAAAAATAAGAATCAAAAGTTCATCATCAACATTAAAACATTCAGCCACAAAGCAGGCAATATAAACTAGACATCTGCAAGCTAAGAGGATCTTCAGCCTAACAGAAGAAATATCAATGTTCACTAGTTTTACCTGTTATTTTACCCAAACCCCATCTTTCCCTAGCGCACAACTTACTTCTATGCATGTGAGGTGAATCAAGGATTCCTGGCAGCATGAATTGTCTCCATCTAGTAATTTAATTAGGAAAGGTTTATGTGATCAAAAACACTAAAAAAAAGGAGTTAAACCAAGGATGACAATGTAGAAACATAAGCATAAGCTTCGACATGTCGATATTCAGCCACACTGTCAGTCATTGTCAAAATTATAGAGCATAGCTGCACATCACATCTTTTCCTGTCAAAATGTTCCCTCTGACAAAGGTCAGTGCCTTCATGACATAAATCTGTTATCCTATTATTGTCATAAGTATCATGAGAAGAATGGAGTTGAGTCAAATGTTTGGAACAGATAGAGTCAATGCAACTTAATTCAGGAAAGAGCCATATTTCCCATTTCCCTTCACAAGGCTGCCAGCCATCAGCATAAGCGTTCCTGCTCACAATCTGTTTGTGTTTCAGTGAGTAATAGCTTTTTACTGGCCTGGAAAATGACTATCCCATTACTAGCAAAGTACATTCATGGGATCAAGTGCCTTTTGAACAGTTAAGTACACAGTGCCCTTTGAATAGACCAGACGGCTTTAGATAAAACTTTTAAAACTATGGCCAATCTGTTGGAAAATTAAAAATATAGTAAACGTAGTCATGAAATCAGGCATATTTATGAGCTGCCTAAATATACAACCCCTTAAAATAGTTTGTTACTCAGTGGAATTTATGAGAGTCTTTTTCTCCTTCAAGAACCAAGATCTCCAATAAGTCATGAATATTTGTAATAGATGGAAAATAAAGAAAAACAGTAATATCTGGCATAAATTATGTCAAATTGCTGACAGCAGTGTTTTCTTTCTAATCTATTTGAAACAACCCAAATCATGGCAAACTGCGAGCATGACACTCTTCCTCATAACACCAAGGTAAACGGGGAGTAAATGCAACTAAAATCAACAAATGCATATGAATATGAAGTTACAGTAAGCACTAGGGCCATCAAACCTATTATAAGCATATTTTGTCAAAACACATATAAATATGCATATCCTGTGAGGAAGTGGAAATTATAGATATAAAATCTTTCAGATGGGACTGGCCCATTTCTTACAAACACCAAGGAGACTGGGCTGAGTCTGCTGCCTCTTAAATCTGAGTGATAAATTGTATTTACATGATTCATGTGACTTCAGAATTTAATTTGACATAGTCATTATAATGTTATAACCATTCTAACACTAAACTTCAGGAAATGGGGGAGGACAGTGGTCTGGAGTTTACACTCTAGTATAAACTGTACAGTAAATTCTAGTGTAGAGTTTGAAAGATCCCATTATTCAATCACAAAACACAGAATTGCAGTGTTGGAGGATTGATTCGCCAGTTTTTCATCTATTACTGGTTAATTCTGTGATCTACACTAAATTACTTTTTTTTTCCTCCTGTTGAAAATCAAGCAAAAACTTTGCAGATTACATATATAAAACACCTGCTAATCCTTCATTTTGAGCCTGTGACATCCAGACAAATATAATAATAGGTATTTTAAGAAGGAATGATAAAAAAAAAAAGAGTATTGTTTGCTTGCCTCCTATCTTTCTTTAGAATCTGAAAATGGAAAAATGAAGAAACTGAAAAAATAAAATAAAAAAAATGTAACCAGCCTTAGATAAAATAAAGAAAGCATGGTCAATCCCATCTTTACTCCCTAGAGGAATGAATATAAAGCTGCATTCCCACCCATATCTGTTTTAAATACCTCAGTCATGGTCTTGACTCCTCCTGCAGTTAGCATAACTGGAGAAACTTTCTGGGTCAATGTCACATAACTTTGCTGTTTTCAGAAAACCTTATATACTTGCCCCCCAACTTCCTTCCTCGAGATATTTTATGGGTTTCAGCTGTAGCTCTAATTTCGTCTTTGCTCATGTTCCCTCATGCTCTATGGTGTAGTTGGCAGAAGGCAACGTCTTGATGTAAACAATCTGTAAATAAGAAGTGGGCATTACAATCTTTCATAGGAAGGTACAGGGTGTCATCAGAGAAACCTTTTGACTGTGGTCATCAATTCTGTAAGAAGGTACCAGTAGGATATTTCTGAATTATGTAATTATGTAACTTGAAATGAGTTGCAGAAGCAGGAAGTTTGATCTGAAACAAGGAGATCTATCTCTGTTGGCAGCAAATGTGAAAAGGTCAAGACTGAACTTCATATTTGGCTGTTAGTTAGTAGTAAACAAAACATTTTGAAAGGATCTTAAAATGGGTGTTGTAACTTAGGTGCTTATCCTGTAATAACTGGGGTGGGAAGCACAATTGCACTAAAATGCAGTTGCATTAACAGATTCATGCTTTCAGTCTTTTAGGACAACTTTCTGTAAAGAAACTGAAGGTAAACCAGTAATAATTCAACTTCTTAATTTTAGGCTCTGTCATACATCCCAGAACAATTAGTGGTGCACATCTAAGACATTGAAATCAAACCCCAAAATCTGTACTTCTAATACTTTGTATAGTCATATCATCATAGGAATACAGAGGCCAGGATATTTGAGTGAGAATTTCTCTAATTAGAACGGGAAGAATTTGTCAGAGAGCAAGGACAGGACTTAAAGAACACTAATTTTAAATTTTCTATGAAATCAGACTTGATATCTCTTTCATAACTGTTTTGATGGTTGTTCCTGGTTTCAGAGATATCTTGTAGCAATGAGTTTTAGAAGCTTAGTAAGAATCTTATGAACTAAGTGTTTCTTAACAAGCTTTACATTTTCTTTCCTTCAGCTCTATTCAGTTTTCCCTTGAACTTGTCATGGCTAAAACCTGGTAGTAATGTCAAAATTTTGATCTTTTTATCACTGTTGGAGTTACATGCTTTTATTTTTTACTGACTGTCTTAGCATTACATGAAAAACAGTAAGATAATATAATTGTTTTTAATACTTTTAAATTAACAGTAATTTTTATTTTATACTCTAGGAATATGAAATTTTTACTTTCATTATTCTCTGGCCTTCATTAAATATGAAAGGAAAATAATTATAACCCTCAGAAATTACGAAAAAAATCTGTGGAAATAATTAAAAAAAAATCTCTCAGAACTCCAGTGAAAAGGTTCAGCTTTTGTTTTGAAAATAGTTGTCTTGTTATTCATGTCATAAGAGATAAGACCAGAAATCAATTCAATCATTATTAATTTTCTTTATAATTTCTGATGCCATATATAGGGAAGTTTCATACGTTGATCAGACCTGAGACAAGAAAATTCATATTAGCAGCAAATATGTTTAAATGTTCATCTACACTGATGTTAACCAAAGGCTGGGGAGGGGAAAAAGTTGTGTATCTTGAGGAATTGCAGGCTTACCAGACTGGTTATCTTCTTATATTTCACAGACGTAGTTTTGATTACAGTCTGTATTTTTATATATTTTCTTTTTCTTAGGAATTTTGCTGCATTTTCACTAGATTTGTTCAGACATCCTGTTGGCTTTGTTAAGGTAAGAATACTAGATGTGGACTACATATATTTTAAAAATATGTGTCGCCATCTTTGATGTGCAACTAAGTATAAAATCAATTAACAATTTATTATTTGCAGTTGATGTTGGAGATTTTGTTGTGTGGGTGAGGCAGGTTATGTCAGAAGAAAAAAATGTCAAATAAAAGGAGTGGATAAAGTTATTAGTCTTATGCTTTAATGTGGTGCAATCAGGTGAGCAGCTTTTGGAAGTCTGAGTCACCATTCTATGAGCCAGCTGCATGGCTCCTGCACTAAGCATCAGGTTGTCTGTGAACCTACTGAGTAAGAGAGAGGAAAGGACAGGGTTTATATATCCACCAGCTTTTTGCATTTCAATAGCTGCTCCATTTCCATTGTCTTGACCAGTTTGTTAGTGCTAGGCACAGTCAGACCATGCAGGTATGAATGAGCTGCTCAGATGATGATTTCACTGGTTAAAAAAAGTGGAAAACAATGATTCTGTTTCTTTTTCTTCCTCCTTTTAAAAACAACCCTTCTCTTTTCTTCCCTAATAACTTTGATATCATTTTGGTTATAACTCAAGAGTGCTAGAATCCTCTTGAACTGTATATGAATTTTTGCCATCACATATGGGGAAATCTTTGTAATGATTTGGCAGCCTGGCACCAGAGTCTGATGTGTGCTGTGTTGGGCAATCCACCTGCCTTTTCTGATAGATACCATTTCTGTAATACTCATATCAGTTAATTTAAAAGATACATGGATTCCTATGTGTGATATTTTCACCGGTGCCTGGATTAAAGATAGCTTTCTATCTATGAAAGGAGATAATTGGTGAAAATGAAAATGTTCAACCTTTCTCATCTAAATACAAAAGCCAAAGTTCAAATCTGTTCGTAATTAGCAACATGTGATTTAATCTCAAGGTTCCACAGTTCATTCCCACCAATGAAATGTCTGGGCTAAGAAAAGTTGCATGTTATTAGAATTCAATTAAATACTTTGCAGTGAAACAAAACAGGCTTCCACTATCTATCACATAGACCTGCATCAATGTAGTGAGAAGGGGACTAATATAATTTTTTTACTTGTAAATTAATCTTATTATTTTCTGTTTTTTCATGCTTATACTGAAATTATTTTGAAGTCTTGAACCAGGGTGGAGACAATGAATAAATTTCACACAGGCAGAAAGATGTTATATTACAGTCCTTTCCTGTTGAAACCTGGCAATGTCATCCCCAACAATCAGGAAGAGGAGTTGAGCACCTTATTACTTGCAATGCAAAAGACTGTCTTAAACATTAGGACAATGTTGCCATGCTTTTATTTCTTTTATGATACATTCCAGACATGTTTTGCATGAAGTCATTGCTTATGACCCTGGATAAAATTGTTCCAACACTTTTTGTTGTTTGTTTATGTCTCCATCATCCACCCAATAGAAGAGCCATTGAGAAAAACGTGTAACATCTCTGACATTTAGAAACTGTAGTAGAAAAAACATGTGCTATAGCTACCCACCCTGTGAACATATGTGGAGCAGTTTGTGTGTGGTATATAGTGTCAAGAATGAAATCCTTGTGTTTGGCTACTGCATATGCAAGAGATGTAGGATTCTGTGGAACAGAATTCTAAGAGTGACATATTGTATGAGTGTTATTGTCACTATGGCCTTTCTAATGTAAATTCCCAAAACATGATTGGATAGTCTGGAGCTTTTATAATTGGAGTCTATCTTGCATGTCCAGTCTTTGTTGCCTCAGCTTGTCCTGTCTACAGCAGACTTGCAGCTGCTCTGACCTATGCTGTTAACATCAAGTCCTTAAGGAGCTTACACTTGCAGATCTGAGCTCCACCATGTTCCTCACACAAAATACCACTGGTAGAAAATGGATGGGTTCAGCTTTATCAGGAGGTTTTTTTCCAGTACAAATGTGTCTAAATCCAGCTACTTTACACTTTCTAATCAGAACAAAGAGAGAGAATTGGAATCTGGCCTGAGGGTGTTTAATATTACATGAATTCAAGTTGTGCAAAGAGGTTCAAAGAATCCCTTTGTGAACTGATACCATGAGACTACAACCAATTGTGCAATCTCAGCTACCCTACTATGCCATACATATGCAAAGGGTCTCCAGTCTGACAGAAAGGTGACTGATGCCCAGCACTGTGGTATTGTCTTCTTCTTATTAATCTCTGCAGGTTGATTTTGGAACAATCTGATCTGCACCCTGAGATCTTTACAGCTGCAAAAGAGTTTGGTTTGCCTTGCAAAACTCAGTCAAGGCATTTTAGGCTTCCCAAGCCAAGGACAAGCCACTGGGATAACTTTGGAAGACCAAGCTGGAAGGAGAGAGTGTTTCCTAGCAGAATCTATCCAGCTGTTTATTAATGCAATTAAATCAGGGCAAAGCATTGGTATTCATTCAGAATGGGAAAGACCCATCTGCTGAATCCTCTGGGTTGCTTCCTACTTTCTTTCTAATCTGACCACAGATATTTCAGAAGTTGAGTTTAATAATAAATCTCCACTAAGCTGTAAGCCACATTTCATTGCTGCTCAGATGAAGAATTTTGA
This sequence comes from Todiramphus chloris collaris, assembly GCA_025345505.1. NCBI lineage: Eukaryota > Metazoa > Chordata > Aves > Coraciiformes > Alcedinidae > Todiramphus > Todiramphus chloris. Next base: position 4,048,753 of record JANVCC010000011.1, on the reverse strand, counting down.
ACTTAGTGTTTTGTTAAATATGCCTTTCAGATCATTTACTTTATTCAAAAGCTTCCTTTCTTCAGTATGCTCATTCCCTGCAAAGAGAAGACTGTCATCACCTGTTCTCTACTTGTTTGCATTCTGATAGCCCTTCTTCTCTCATAAATTTATTAATTAATGAACAGTCATCAGGGAATTGTCTCCTCAAGCTCATTAAAGAAATGGACATAAAATGATATGAAAGCAGCTGCCTCCTTTCTGTCATTCCCTTATGACGGCTACTGCTTTCCTCATCAGTGCTAAATTATAAGATGGCTTTGATTAACAGTCCAGTTACTTGCTGCAGCTGCATTTAGAGATGGAAACTACACAGTCATGTTTAATTGATATTCTCATCAAACTGTTAACATTGTAAAAAAAATGCAGCACTTTGATACATCAAGCTTGTATATGTATATTAAATCCCGCTGGAAATTTTTTTGACCTTGTAGGCAGATTGAAAAGACATGTTATTTCTTGAAGCTTTCTAACAAGCCACTGATTATTAGCTGAGCTCTTTTGGGAACTGAAAGTAAAATTTGTGAAAAATCTCAGGGCAAAGGTTATCCTAAAGACAAACATCTTCAATCACCATTCTGGTACCTAAATGCTTATGTTTATGCTAAAAAAATTTAGAAATTATTTGTTTTAAAACAGAAGATGAGAACTTCTGAATTTCACCTCAAGAATTTTAATCAAAAACTATTCAAAAAAGTAAACCTATGTTGGACAGATGACCTGTATCATGGCTGGTGTCAATTAGCATAGTTTGGAAGATGTTCAGATTCATACAAGAAAGGTGGTTGGGCCAGACCTGCCTATACACTGTCTATACACACATTAGTTTTGGACCTTTGCCAGACTCAGGGTTTAAATTCCAACTCATCACTTGTTGTTGAAACCTTATTCATAGACCAGCCCACATCAGTACTCTGAGGTTTCTGAGACATGCTGGCCTTCTACAACCATAGCCTTTAAATAGGAGATGTCTTTCAGCTTTGAGGATGTATAACAAGAATTGTTTCTAACTGCTTTTTAGTGGTTCGTACTTCTGCTCATTAAATCAGGTCACTTACTGGGGTCTGAGACTGAGCAGGAGATTAGGCAAAGGGAAAAGTTGGTCTGGTGCTGACTGGTAGTGCTGAAATCCATGTTCAAGTTCAGCCCAAAGGAGAGAGGAAGAGATCATTTGCCATGGGGTATACCAGAAAGCATCCAAAATCACTGACTCTTTAAACTCTACCCCTAGAATTAAAATGTTGAATTTAATTCTGAAAAGATCTAAAATTAAATTAAAAGGCTTCAAACCTCTTTGTCTTGCTACTCATGAATTTGCATTTCAAGAGTGGATTTGGACTTTCATTATCAAACGTCATCACCTTTTGATGAAAAAAACCCAAAACTTTCAAGTTCAAAGGTGTTACCTTATTTATACAATTAAACAATCCTTTCCTGACCTAGCGCAACCTTGAAAAACACTCAACTTCACTTGGAGAAATTTCCATTAGATGTTTCACAGTCCGAGCAAATTTTTGCGAATCTAGAGTTTCTGATTTATTTACAGTGAATAAGGAATTTAAAATGTTAATTTTATTTTATGCCAGGGTGAAATTTTGAGGGGAATCTCCCAGCTGTCTTCACTTACTACATGTTGGAACATCACTTTTTCCCATTTTGCTTCACTCCTCAGTGTGGCCACAGCATCAAGTCTATGAGATCAGATCTAAAACCTCCCTGTTTATAGTAGCACATCTACTTCTAATTTGGAGCTTCAGTAGCTAAAAAACTAAGTCTGATATGTAGATATCATAACTTCTTATAGAGAAAATTAAAGGTAGATTCATAAAAAACCTAGGTAAGATGTTTTTCTTGTTGATCAGATGGAGACCTAGGCTCTTGATGGAAATATTTTAAACCATCATATTGAGAAGAATCATAGTTTTTCTACTCTATTTGGACTTAGCAGAGAAATTTGGCCTTTAAACTGAGGCAGATAAGTTTTTAAAAAGTAATTACAACCCCACTTTCTCCTTTCAATTCTTCACCTGCAATGCTTTCAGATTGTCTTGGTAGTTGATGATGTATCATGACAAATTTTGTTACTTTCAGTAAATAGACTAAAATATTTCATTTCTTCTTTCAAGTGCTTAGCTTCTTTCTTTCTTTGATCACCTGTGATTGCACTGTATTATTCTGATTTAATTGCATAATGTCTTCCTTTGAACTGTCTTGCAGAAGCAGTGAAAAGATCTAGGTAAATATGTATATCATATATATCACAATTTTCTGCAAGCCTGTGGGGTATGCACATCTGTTAATAGAATTGTTTAGAAATGTCATGGCTCTAGCATAATATTTTTTTTTTTTAAATGCCTTTCTCTGTAGCAGTTTGTAACTTGGCTCCAAGTACGGGCATCTCAACTGCCTTTAATTAGATTGAATTAATTTAGGCCTAAAAGGATGATTCGTGGGCATGCTATGAAGTTCATAGTACAAATTCAAAACTAGTATCTTCAGTAAGTTTTGGCTGAAATTCAAGTGAAGCAGGATTCTAACATGAAACAACTGTTATTCTTGAAACCTAGTGCACGTCTATTGATTATGTTTACTTCTTTGAACAGAAAATTTAATAATAGTTGTGTTTGTTAAATGTTCTGACTATTAGTTCCTGTAGACCTTTACTTCACTGAAGTCTCTTGAAAGCCACATACTAATCCAAGGATCCAGTAAAATAGATAGGGTTTATCAACTCATTTCACATAAACAGCACAGCTATTCTGTGGCATAAGTGCTTTTACCTCTTAGGAAGGTTAAATATGAATTTATTCCATATATGAGAAAAGTTTTCCCTCTTATTAAACCTTTCATATATTTTACATACCTACATCTCTAACCTTCAAGCAATAAATGATTTATGCCTTCTAAGATAATTTATTAATTATAATACACTTGGTAATTAAAGGGTGCAGTTGACATAGAATATGATATTATTGCTAAATAAATTCACTAGATCCTTTAAAGTAAGAGCCAAGATATGACCTACCTATAGTGTTATATTCAATGATGTTTTTCCAAACCAGCTACCATAACATGTAATAATCAAATGAAACAGAAATGAGTGCATCCATTACAGAGGAGTCAGGTTATCTAGCTTCTAGTAAGGACCTCAAGATGGGACAAGAGGGCAATTATTAGATTTAAGGTCTATGATCATATTCATAAAGAAAAGGTGCTTGTATAAAGGGAAAAGGAGACTCCTGACAGCACAGACAAAAATATGTAAGGAATTTTTGCTTAACCATGCAGGCAGATGAATCAGTGTTTTGTATAACTGGTCTGAAAAAAAAGCCCTACTTCTTTTCTAAAGAAGAGTGAAAAGTAACAGGTAACCTGAATTAACCTAAGCTGTGTTGTTTTTCTTTCACAAATATACAGTGTATAGGTCTATAATGAATGAGTTTGAAGTAACTTGTAGTTAGAGCCCTACTGGAAGTCTTCTGATGAAAACACGTCTTCATCTATGCCTCACTGCCCGAAGAGCCTTGTTGCTGGGATTATTGACAGTGGTTGACAGTGTGGTGAACTGCAACTATTTCTACTCAGTCAGGAATTCAGGATTTTCAAAAGGCAAAGATTTTTATTTTTTTCCTTTTGGACACACTTGATATTTCTGTTGCCTTGGAGAATATGATAAATAACTCTTCTGTAACATGGGGTCTAACAACATTTGGAGGAAAAATCAGTTAGGATGTAGTCTTTGGTGCAGTAGGCTTCAAGAAATTATCAATAGAGACAGGAAATTACTGGCATCACTAACCTAGGTAACAATGTCCTAGCAGCCCCTAGTATGCTGACATACTGGTTTGCTCTTGCCCAGAACTATCCTAGTCTCAGCAAAGATCCCTGCATGGCAGAGCTACTACTTTTTTTTTAACCTGTACCACTCATTTACTTGTGTATATTCGTGCTTATTTTTGATAACTCTTCTTTGGCTAATAGCAGAATCAACTGCACATATTGTGTTTGGTCTATACATGCATTTGTGGCCAGTGCATCATCACAATAGATTCTCTCTTGGTTAATTCTCAGGTATCAGTTTGTCCATTTGCTTTTTAAAAAACTCAAAAATACACATCCTTTATACTCATTGCTGAGTTTTTAACTAATTGGTTAGCAGTTGAAATCAGTGGAAAAATGCTACCATGTGAGAAGGTGAAGGAGAAGATCATATAGTCATGTCATTATTACCACTAATTACATTATTTGGACTAATACGTTGTATAATTCAAAGTGGCACCCATTCCTTGTCTATTCATACAGATAATTCTAGATTTCTGTAATTTCCAAATGTCTGAACAAGGAAATACACTTATACTTTCATATAAACTGTGCATTCATCTTCAGGCAGGGAAATACATTCTCATTTATATGGACTCCGCCTTTCTAGAAAGTAATACAAATAGATTAAAATACATGACAATAATCAAAGTTATTATGTAGAAATGGTCAATAGGTGAGACATTATTTCTAGCTGTACTTTTTAATCTAATTTAAAGGCTCTTGAAACTAAATGGTAGTATTATAGATTTCACTTTTTCATTTGGGATTTGCTATTATGAATAATCTTTTTCAAAACATAAAACCAATGCGAGCAGAACATGAGAGTAACTTTCTTTCAGAATTATACTGGGGCATGGAGGTCACATTCGAAAGTGACAGGCTACCTTGATTTCTTTTCAGAAGTGTGTATCAGCTAAGGATACAGCAATAAAGTGTTTAGTCATGAAGAACAATAGGAAGCTGCTGTCTTGTGTCAAAGCAAAATTATAATCAAGTATACCCATGGGTTACATAATTTATTTCAGAAAGAAAGCTTTCCCTCACTTCTTACCCTGCTCATTTCCAGTTAGTTGAAAATAAATTGTCTTATTGTGGGTATGAATGCCCTATTTACCTTGATATTAAAAAGGTTTTTACTGGTCCTTTAAAGCAGGAATTCAAATCAAACCAACATCAAACTTGTCAAAAGCATATTTTTCATCTCTTTCAGAAGGAAATTTAAAATATTAACTATAATATTGGTGGTGTTTTGATAAATGACACAATAGGAAGGACATGTAATTGTTTAAGGAGAAAGAATAATCATGCATATCTTCGCCTGTTGTGCTATTTGTCAAAAATAAAATAAACAGATATGACAGATATGAAAATAGTTTCACTAGTGAGGAAAATAAAGGCATCAGAAGGATAAGGTGTTTCCAAATCCAGGAACATGAGTAAATATGAACAGAAGGAATTTAGGGTTGTTTGGGGTTATCAAAGTAATCCAAATAAAATGGATTTTAATATTGATCTGTTTTTGTGAGATGCAAATGAAATGCAAAGGTGCTTTAGAGAGGATCAAATTTAACAGCTCCAAAACTTTGTATATTTAAAAACATAATATAAATTTTAATTGGCATTTCCATATGGAAGTTCTGTGAATAGGGATGAAGAGCTCACAGAAATACAACCACTGATGGCACTTGTGGCAATGTGCCGAACAGGAGCTATCTCTCAAGGACAAAAGGGAAAGCTGCTATAAACACTGGTATCAGTACCATGTCAAAATGCGGAATTCCATCTCCTGCCACCTTCCATAGACCTCAGCCCTCGTGCTCTTTTTCTGTAACACATTATAATCTTTTTCTTTTTTTTTTTTTAATTCTGAGCTGTGTGGGATTTCAGAGGATATATGTGGAGGCCAGTACATTTGTTGTATGTTTCTTACAATCACAGGTGACAGGACTTGATGATCAGACAATTATTCATCATTTTTTCTTAAGGAACTGTTGGCCACTAGAAGTGCTACAATACTTTTAAGAAAATGACTTGTAAAGAATGCTTAATGAATCAACTGATAAATTACTATTATCAAGTTTCTTGATACAAAGACCTCTTTTGAAACAAATTACATTGTACTCTAAGCTTTCAGTATGTAAAAATAGTACTCAGGGGAGCCTTGAACAGAGGCCAGAAAAATATAAAACAAAATTAAGGAATTACTATATTTATATGTTCACATAGCACATATAAATCCTGAGATTGTAATGATTTTTTTTCTCATTGTTCTCCATCCACTCAGATTTTGAAAGTGGCATCTGCTACATGATCAACTATAGACAAAATGTATGAATTTTTTTTCTTTTTCTTTTTTTTTTTTTAAGCAAATATCATTACATTTCAGACAAGGTGTATTTAGCAAACATAGCTTCCCCTGGAGTTTTGTACTCCACATAATTACATTCCACATGCAGTAATTGAAACTTGCAAATACGTCAAACTGTGTGTTTTCACAAACCAGCAGTAATCAACTCAAATTATTTAAATTCACTATTTGACATAATTGCTATAAATATGTCAGAAAAAAAAAGATACTTCCAGAGTGTATTACTTCATAACTATATCAAATGACTACCTAGGGAGATAACTACATTTTGTTCCTATGGAAATCTGCAGGATAACAACACTCAGTTGAAAATTCTTGTTTTTTTCACAAACTCTACTTAGATTTATGAAAAGATTTACTAAAATGGAAGGGAAAAGTCTGCAGTCTGGGACCATCTTTGTATCTCTCTGATTCAGGAATTACCATAAAATCAAGTAATTGGAAACTGCTGGACAGAAGCTCAGCAGCTATCATCAAGAATAGGTCCACTAAAGAAAAAACAATGCTGATTTTTTACCAAAAGAGAACACAAATTGTACTTCAAGGGAGAATACTCATGATGGTTGCCCTACATTGTTGCAATAGACTTGTCACCTCCACAAAGACTGCTCTAAGACCAGAGATTGTACTATTTGTTGTGCATTTCATGTGTGACAGAAATGGCTCTCTAGGGGTTCATGAAAGCCAAATGTTGATTGCAGTTTCCAGCCCTTCTGAACCTTTGAGATGCCATCAGTTGCTGAGAAAAAGATTTCTCCAACACATTCACTTTGAGAAATGCTGTGTGGATTGAAAGTAAAAGGAGAGAGCAGGAGAATGGAATGGGTCTGGATATCCTAAATCATTGAATGTTTCTTAACATAAAGTTGTGAAGTTCATTTGTCCCAGCCTGATGGTTGGTTGACAAAAAGTCACGAAGGATGTTACTTGATTATTTGTATCTCTGATGATGAAAAGAGTAAATGGAGTCATTGCAGGAAATGGACACATAAGAAAACATTTTTACAGTGGTAGAAAACATGAGAACATTCCAGAAGTCTTTTACAACATATCAATTCTAACTGCTCTTTGATAGACCCTGAAAGTAAGATCAATTAATGAAGAGGAAAGAAAAAACAGAAAGCCATGCAGATAATTTTCCATTCCTTTAATTATATGTGTGGACATTTACAGTGGTGCTCTTTGAAGTGGCTGGATGCAGAGAAATGCCTTAGGAGAGCTAACTTGTTTATCAGTATCTTTCTCCTTCCTTTTTTTTTTTTTTTTTTTTTTAATGGAGATATTGTGTGGTTTAGCTCTGCAGAATGATCTGCACATATATTTGCAGGACAATCCTTTTTCTTTTTCTTTTTTTTTTTTTATTTATTATTAATCATATCTATCCAACACCTAATTTAAGAAGAAATGATATAAAGAAAGATGAATAATGTATCACTGCTTCAGCCTGTTTTATGTGTATTAGAAGTATTGGCCTGGCAAACCAACACAATGGTTTCTTGAAAACCAAAGCTTCCTCTAGCTGCAGAATGGCCACCTGATCTTCCCAGTGGCATGTAAACAGACGAAGTTAAAAATAACAGAACATTCTTTTTAATCAATACAATGATTTTAACTGATGTTACATTCACCAAAGCCTAGAGAGTCTGAAAAAAACCCTGAAGCTATTGTGTGTTGAGACAAATACATAATTTTGCAGAGAATTTACATGGCATTTAAAGTATTCCAAAAAGTAGAATTAATACAGAAATTATAGTTAACACATTGTAAGATTAGGACAACATTCAAAGAGAATGAAAATGCAATAAATCTAGCACCTTGTGCCTTATAATGAAGAGTTGACACACGAATTAGACTGCTTCATTGCAGGGCATGTAGCAGGGGGATTACTTCCCCTCCACTTGTCACATAATATTCACAGATGAAACACATAAATAAACACGTCAGTTTTGTGTTTCATGTCCTCCTACAAGACTGTCAGTCTAGTGAGTTATACAAGTAAAACTGAAACCCTGAGTGGTAATGGGATGATCTGGGTTTGTATGAAACGGTGGGAAGAAAAGAATTTTGACTTAGAAACTTGTGTTTTGTCAAACTCAACAGAGCCTTGACTCAAGAACAGAGTGAAGAGAAGATATATGAGCTTCCAGGTTAAAGCAAGAGACTCCTGTGGACTAAAATCATTTAGGAATCAAACAACTGGATTTTAATCTCCATGTGATCTTCTTTTTGCTCTCCCATTAGGGCAATTATTCTTTGTGTCAATTCCCTGACCCTGACCTCTGGCAAATTTGCTCCTTACATAGGAAATAAAGAAGCCTTGGGGGACTGCAAAAATCTTTGGAATGGATGGAATATAATTAACACAGGAAACCACAACCCTTGCCCTGTAAGAATCTATAAAAATGTGTGGAAAGGAGAATTATGGCTTTTCAGTGTATATTGCATTAAAAAAATATAAACAGAAATAATTTAACTTAGATATTTTTTCCCAGGTTTTTTGTTTGTTTGTTTGTTTGTTTGTTTTTTCACTTTTATGCCATTCATTTAACCTGGGGAGAGATAAATGCATGATTTTACATGATCATGGCATATACACATATATACGTAACTATAACTAGATCCCATGTCTTTGTAGGGAGTTATCAGGAACAGCATGAGACAAGGCTGCAATGTAGGCCAGAGGTCCAGGAGGTGAGATCAAAGATGTAACTGGGGACAGAATACCTAAAATATAAGTCCAAGGTCCAGACAGGACATGGCTGGAGACAAGCACATCTATGACACTGCTCAGAATGGGACTAGGGTCCTTGGGCAAACAGTTCAAGTGAAGGCTCCAGATGAGGCTGGTCAGGACAGTTAAGAGTAATTAGTGTTCTCAGGGTCCTGAGATAGGGATTGATTAATGTAAGTTTAATCAGTTATAGACTGGTTTTGTCTCTGTTTCATAATCAATATCATTTCTACCAACAAGGAGGACTCTTGGTTCATAGGTGAATTTAACATTCCACACCAGAAGTTGTTCCTTCATTTGAAATATATCATTAAATGTGTACTGTTGGGAACTGAAAGTTAGGGAATTACAGAAGTACGTGTTCTTGTATGTCTTGTTGAAGCTACATAAGTTAAATTCTCATTTAAAATGTAGTGATTTCAGAGTCAGTAATGGGCATTCACAGTCAGGGATTTGGCTACCTGATGTCTCCTGCAATATTGTTTCAGAAGCTTACACCCTTCATTGAGGTTAGCTGTTCTCCAAGTCCATCAGCACAGAAAATGAAGCATGATTGTTTATATTGAAATTGTAGCAGCAGCTGCTTTCAGAATATGTTTATTGGACTAAAACCCATTAAATATCCCAGAAGACATAGTGGGATATTTTAAACTTTGTAAAACAGTAAGAAAGTCCAAAATATTGTTAGCAAGGCAGAACTTGTATCCCCCTGTTCTTCCCAGAAACAAGAAGCTTGTTTACGAGGAGGTTTATTGCTATTATTGTTACAAGTCCTTTCAGAATTGTAATGCAGCTTAACAAATAGATTTGTATCAGTGACACGTGCTAATGGTTGAGTTATTGCCTCAAAATGTGACAATCCTATTAACACATCTCAGTTTAGATTCCCTAATGATCATTCAAGTTTATTTTAAAAGACAGTGAAAAGAAAGCTATTACATATTAAACAGTTGTCATTTATTTATTTAGCACATTTACTGAAGATTAACAACAACAAGGGCTGTTCTCATTTGCACAGAACCTATCTACCAGATCTTCAAGTGGTGTCTGTTAGCACAGGCCTATTTAATCCAGCTGCAGATTTACTTTCTGGCAAGCAATAATCACACCAATTTAATGTAATCCAGTTTATCAAAACCTTTTAATGACTCAGATTTAAGGAAACCTTTACATTCATTATTATGGTCTCTGTACTGCTCCAAGTTACATTTTACTAAAGAGAATTGGATTTCAAAATATCAGGTGTGCCTATTGGCTATAATGTAAAGTGAAATTCATTATATTAAACTATTGGTCCTAAAAGGTAGTATCATACTGTGATACCTGAATATATTTCCATAGTCTTTTTAGGATGTGCTGATACATCAGTCTTTTGTACTTTCTTCCTGGAAGGCTTTGACCACATGAAATAGATTTAATTTTGTATTTACTCCAGTTTTGCACTAATAACCTCTATGACTCTATTTTCGGAGTAATTTGCAATTTTTGACTAACAAATTAAACCACAGATTTGAGCATTAATGTTATAAATTGTCTTATAAGGTATTTCAACCTGGACTTCCTAGTATATTGTCTTGTTAACTCTTGATAGTTCTTCTAGTTCCCTTCTATCTAAAGTGAATTTGTTATTTTATAGGTACACTAAGTAGGCATTATTTGAGAGTCAAAGCAGCAGAATCTTATATATTCTTACACATTTATGCCTTCTTACTATCCTAAATTGCATAAGACTCCTGATGTCATCTACTACAATTATGATGAAATTATTTTCATATTTTATAAACCAAGGGTGTACTGGGAGTCTAGCTGTTAGACACTATATTAGTAGTAGAATTGGAGTTCCTATTTGTTTTCACACCTTCAACTTCACTGGACAGGTTGGAAGTCTCAGTTACCTTCTGATACTCAATGCTAAAATATTCATGTCCTCCAAGGTCTACAGGATGAGGAGGAGCATTCAGTCCTGTAATACAGTATAGCCATTTCAAGCTTTGTGAGAGAAAAATTGCTCCATATTAACTGAAGAGTCATTCTTACTTCCCTATGTCCATCTGAGCTTTAGAGTTTCCATTTAAGTGATTCCGTGGATTCATATGTTCTTGTCCGAGAATGACCATCAGAGCAGGGAATAGTGGTACTGGTATCCTTCAACATGTAACAGAGAAGTACAGCACAACACCTAGGCAGATGAGGGAAGGATATCTTCTTAGCCCATAACATGTATAATTCTAAAGAAAATTGTACAGATCTAAATAAGGTTGAGAACAATACATACATATTCATTTATTCAGACTGCATAAACTAATGGAGTTTTTTTGGAGTGTAATGTGCAATTTAGATGTCTGAATTTAAAAGTCTGACCCCATCACTTTTAAACCTAATGCATTTTCCTTTGTACTCTACAAACAACAAGTGTAACAATTTGATTTCATTTTAGAAATGCTTTCACAAACACAAACTCTGGCACTAAACCTTCCTCAGTGTATTCTGGCAAAATCATCATCCTGACTTTGAATTTAGCATCCCTTGTGTTTCTGTACACGGAATGAACAGCTCATGTATCTCACCTCAGCTCAGGTGAGTTTTCTATAAAAGGAACTGTGTACGGAATATTGTTTTGGGATTACATTTAATGTTTGTGGGAACAGCACTTTTGTGGTTTGTTTTTTTTTGAGAATGCCAACATCTTATGAGCTTGTCTTTAAGCAGATATACATTTTCATTAACAGCATTGTGGAGACTGAGTATACACATATCAAACTGCCAATTGTATGACCCAGAGAAGTTATTGCCATCTTTGGCAGCTAATGCAGGAAGGTAGGACAATTGCTTACTAACCCTAACAGACAGACAGGAAATATGATTGTGGACACAGAGCTTCATCTGATCAGTGTTACACAATGTGGAACAATATAAGATGCTTGAATCTTAAATTATATTTGTAGCTGGCTGTCAAAATCTTCACCAGATAGCCCCACCATGAAAATTTAATTTTATTTTATGAATGTGTTCACAAACAGTCTTCCCTTTGAGCGACTGGCCAAGTGCCTAGCATCCTTTTCCCAGTTATTAATAAGGATTCAAAGGCACACTTAAGTCTCAAAACCAAATGTGGGTATAAAAGACTTCCTATAACCTCAAAAATTAATATGGGGAAAAAAGCCTTCCTAATGATGGGAGACGGACCCACCTTTAGTTCTGTCATAACACTAACACTAACTATAATGTGTGCCAGAGACCAAGGAGACAAAAATATTTCAAACTGTCAGTTATTCTTGCAATTGACCTTCTTACCTAGGAAATCCTAAAACTTCTTTATTCCCAGAACGTGAGAGGTATAGAAAGAGGATTGCTTTGTAACTTATCTATTTCTCTTACTCCTCTCTACATATTCAATGCTGGCCCTAGCTGAAGCAATAACACAGGAGAAGGCAGATCTCTGACCTGAAGTACTGTACATCTCTCTCGTGATGTAACTCACCCATGCTATACCCTCTCTGCAGCATGGCCAGCAGATGTAGCATTATTGCTGAAGTGCAATCCTGTTAACCCCGAAGAAAGAGAATGTCTTGTAGCATGTGTAGTGCAGCTAAAACAGGATGGGCTCAAGAGGTGAAAGCTACCAACTGCCCATGGTCAAGTCTTATCCTTGTGTTTGCAGGTTTGATGTTAGGGGTGTGCAGTACTAAGGTGTGCTATATGTGTGGGCCTCAAATATAAAATGAGATTACAGAATTGTCAGCCTTGCTCTTCCCTGTGTTTTGCCTTCTCAAGGTAGCTTGTAGAGGGGGAATTATCTGCATCTCTGCACTGGTATGGAATAACCAGGAGACAGGCTGAGTTTTCTTTGTGTAGTGAGTTGTCTCAAAGCAACAGTAGTAACCAGAGCTTTTGGGGTTGTATGCTGGAAATATTAAACTTTACAGCTTAGTGCAGATTATGTGCTTGCTGATGCTCTGGCTCTGACTCACTCTGACACATGGTCCAGGCTGCACCAGCAGACACAGCCAGGAAACCTTCTCCATGATCTTTGGAGAGAGCTTCCCTGAGGGTAGCTGTAGTGCTGCACTACCTTGGAGGTAAATACAAAGTTGTCTGGGTGTATATTGTTTCACTCCAATCTCACACAGTAGATCCTGTACAAGTGATACCAGGAAAATATTTCTGATCTATGTTACCCATCATACTGCAAAGAAATATTTGTGGTGCTTTGCCCTTTGCTCAACTAGAATGACCTTCTTTTAGATAACATTATAGTCATTATGGGACAAAGGACTAGACACATGTTAGCCTTTAGAAAATATTTTTAAAACCTTTGTCTGAGTGTTGCATGAAGTATCGTTTGAGTTTTGGCATGTTCCTGTCATTTTTACTTGCATTCTCCTGCCTTTCACTTCCATTCTAAGTGGGGCTGCAGGTTTGTCATGGCAAATTAAAGAACAAGCAAAGCTAAAAATGCCAAAAATCATGGAAAGTGCATCAAGATGTACAAAAACCCAACAGCATTTTACAAACACCTTTTTTTTGTTTGTTTGTCTTTCTTCTTTTTTTATTTTTTTTTATTTTTCAGAAAGGAATCCTTATTCATATGTGTGGGTTTGATAGAGATGGACTGTATGACATAATAGTTTTATTATAGCACAGCCTTTAAAAATGTGATGTTTCTGTAGATTTTCTCTTTCTTTTAATATGATTGCCATTTTAAAAATCTGTGCTTTTTAATGTTAGCTGTTTTTCTTTTCTCAATTATATAGGAAATGGAAATATCTAGGTAGATATGCTGTAGCTATTGTTACATTTTTGGGGTTTTATGTAGTAGGTATGTTACCTATTCATCCTCAGTCTGCTTTATGCATTTATAGATTTGAGGAAGGGGTCTCATCTCTAATATCTCTGCTGGCCTTTGGTCTTGCTGTTTGGTCTTGTCTCATGACTTACACATGAGCTACTCTTTCACCTACACACTCACAGATCAGAACAAAAATTCCAAAATGTCAAAATGTCACTGAAGAAAGAACAGGGAAACCTATCAGGTACTCTAAGACATTGAAAACAACTATAACTTACAATCTCTGGTAATCTGACACTATGGTATAAAATAAAGATCCTGTGGATGTTGGATCTTATGTTTCCATAAATTCAGTAGATCTTTTTTCCCCCAAAGTCTTATGTCAGCATAGTCAGGCAAAATGTCTATAGAAATGATGTAACTGAGAATGGAGAATATTTTCAATTTGTTTTGTGTTCACTGTATGCGTGTGAATAATGTACAGACCAATGGATTATCAGTTGGACTTCTGCTGACTGGATTTTTCTGACAAAATTTCATGATATCCAAAGACAGAATTGGCTAACACTATTTTCTAGGGTAAGAATAAGCATATATGTCATCATGCCCTACTAAGGAATTCAGCTGAGCACTCTTTCCAAGTTACACATTCAGCAGGGCACAATTATTGCTGAAAAATACTAACACACTCCTTCCTTTACACACTGTTTGTTAACTAAGCCATCTAATCTTATGTCCAGCCATGGAAAAAGAATTTCCTTCTGCAATGCAAAGATCTCTCCTTTCTTTAACTTTCTGTGACAGTGACAATATCCTATGCTAAGCTTGTCTGCAGGGAATGTGTTTATAGTTACGTTTTCTTTGCATGCTATACCCTTTCCAAACTATTGCAAGCCAAATTAATAGCTATGTTTTAAAGTCAGCTTGTCTCTTGAGCTTGGTTATTATAACTGACGAGGTTGGGAAGAAGTAGAGAGACAGTTAAAGCTGATGGTTTCATATTGCTCTATAATGTATTTCCATTAAATATGAAGTATTTTGGTTTTAAGATAGGCATTTTTTTGCCGTCTTTGCTGGTTTTTGTTAAGAGCACATTTCTTGCTATCTTATGCCATTGATTTCCCAGCTCTCCAGCATAACACTGGTTATTCAGTTCCTCTCTCTTTAAATTACATGTGTAATTCATTTAACCTAATGCTAGGATCAGGATACAGCTGTCTCTATACAAGTTTCTTGTATCATTTGAGATATCCTAATATACCTGAGGTGTCCTCATGGGAGTCACGGATATAACACAGGAGATTTATCTCCCATTGGAGCACTAGCTGAAAGACAAGTTCACATAGTTCATGTAGAGATATATATCCACTATAATCCTCTATTCATACAGAGATACATATAACTCCACCCTGAAAGTTAGATGAGACCAATAATACCCTTAGAAAAACTACAATGGGAGCTTTTAGCCAATTATGCCTCCTAATGACCTTGTAATACTAAATGGAATTCATAAAAAGATATAAATATTTTCACATTTCTCATGTGAAGTTTGACATCATTTAACATAATTTAGTATTATTTTCATGATTATGACTTTGGCACACTAGTTACACACTTTAAAAAACCAAATGATATGTACAGACATTCAGGTAAAGATCAAAGTAAATGGTATAAACTTCACAACAACGAGAAATAGTTTTTCCTAGGTCTAATTGCTTCTGTTTTGTTGAAGCACAAGACCATTTGTAGGAGCACCATCTAGGGGCTATGGTTAATAAAAGTGCTAACAGGTAGGGAAATTCCAAATGCCATTTTTCTGTCTTACTGGCCTGGCTACATAGTTGAAAATATTCATCTGGACTTTTAATATATCTTTGTACAGTCAGCTTCAGTGACTAATTTTTTATCTTCTTCCCCCCCCCCCCCCCCCCCCGAAGTACAGAGACATGAGAAAAAAGTAAGAGCTTTAGACTTGATTTTTGAATGAAATGCCTTGGTGAAAAGCTGGCTGCACTAAGAGCAATGCAAAAGCTTCCATTTGATGTCTATGAGCTGAGATTTCACTTGATTACTTTTCCTATTTAAACACATTCCTTCTTTAATGAAATACATCTACATCTATAACATCTGAGACAGACAATTCTAAGGCTTAATCTTTCTGTAGCATCTTTAAACTTGAGTTGAAGAGTTGAAAGCAAATCAGGAATAATAACCAGACATTTATGCTTTCAGCTGAAGTAACTGTGTAGAAATGCATTGCTCTGTTTTGTCTGTTTCCCTTCTCTCTCTGATACATAAAACATTTCATCCATCAGTAGCTGCTATCTCAAATCCCAAAAAACTCCACAAATCCTGGATTATGTCTGTAGTCTCTAATAAGAAAAAAATATTTGATGCCTGACCTCCTTCTTAAATTTCCTAGTGAAAGTACAAGTAACTAATCATGTGAGTAGAAATACAGCGATAGAACTAATAGCATCAGAAGAATTATAAAGATACTAGAGTCCAGCTTCAACAATAATTTGCAACAATCATCTGCTAGTTTTGTTTTTCCCTCCTACTGTTCTATTTTAAAGGATTTAGGTACAGGAATACTCATGATGATGTGATCATTGTCAATTACATAGCCTTGAATTAACTTTTAGAATAAATTACAAAATTATGTAGAAAGATAAGATACAGGAAAAAGCCAAGACACTGTGAAGAAAATGCATGTCTGCTTTAATATCAGCTTCAATTAGGTTAAACCACAAATGGAGGTAATACTTATCACACTTGGGGTTTTTTTTAAGCATGAACTGGGGCACAGAAAGAATAGAAGATCAGTGAAAAGCAAGAAAAGAGGAGTGAAACAGAGGACAGAAGGGCCTATTGAGATGTTTGAGCTTACTGTTTAGCACGTGTGCTCCTAGATTTCATCCTGGGCTGACAGAAACTCAGTTCTGGACAGCACACGCTGAAAGCTGCCAGAACATCACCACTCTGTGTTTGACATAGTAGCTGCAAGATTTCTTTGGTGTGGGTCTTGGCTGAAGAATATGCAGATTAGCAGTTTGCGTGAGGATTAAATTTCTGCCCTGATGCTTATCTGACAATATCTGCTTAGCTAGGAATCCTAATGCAGATGTTTCGTATCCTTTCTGGTCTATCACAGTAAGTTTTTGTGTTAAAGCTTAACTGCAGATGATGAAGGGAGGAAGGATTTCTGATTATGAGTTTCCTAAGGGATTTCATTTTGGTTCATAGCAGGCACAGCTTTTGACCAGGTAGAATATTTGTAGTGCCATAAATTTTTATGCTGTTAAATCTGTATTTGCTCTCTTGGGAAACCAGATATGCTACTGAAATATTAAGCAGCTAAATTGCAAATAAAGGATGTGGCTTCCACAGACTCCCTGTCAAGTCACTGGGGAAACTGACAATTGTTAGGGTGGGATCTGGAGCACCTCTTATGGTTTAAAGTGGGATGGTCTGAATAAACTCAGCTGTGCCTTTGGAAAATGGTTCTGAAAATGTTTGAATGTGCCGCACTGTCCCAAAGCTTCTGAATACAAAGACTCCCCCTACTAAATCTGACTTTCCATCACAACAGTTTAATTTTAGTGTTGTGAGACCCAAGCTTGTGGAGATGAGTGTCCATGTTGTGGACATGTTACAGACACTGTATTTCCTCCCACAGCACTTGGTCTGGAGATGATCCTCACCTTTGTACCCTGGGGGAATGGAAACAGTCTCAGTTGATCACATTCTGCCTATAAAGGTATAAAGCCAGTAAAGAGTTTTTATTCTGTGACAAAGTTATAAGTCCTGAAGCTTCTTTGGGCTCAATACATTGTCATTTTATTTGTGAGGGTTTTGCCTTGGTCTCTTGTTCTTAATTTTCATTCAGTATAATTACCATTGTGACTCCTTTCAATACAAATACACTTCTAATATGATTGATATTTTTGTTGCCTGAAAACAGCATAAATGAACTTGAATCTAAGACTGAGGATGTCACCAGACAGGTTGTTATTTTCCTTTATTTATTTTTAGCCAAACGTACCTTGTTCGTGTGCATTTCACTGTGTATATCTATACATACTTATGAGTTATTACATAAATCAGCTGATAATTTCCCCATTACTAATTGGTGAATAAGCTTGTGGGAAAGCTGTGTGATTTAAGTTCTTTTTTTCCTCAGGAAAATTAAGGAAGCCTAAAATTCTCTTTCCTTCAACATTATACTAATACACAGTTGTCTGTGAAAACACACCCACCAGGGCAACATAGAATAACATGAATATATTTCATATGACGAGTGAATATTCACAATATTTACTGATTTCTTCAGAAGAAAATATGAAGAAAAGTGCAGCCACAGAGAACACTTGTTATTTTGTGTGGCTTAGCATCTTAACAACTTGGTTTTACCTTTATATCTGCTTCTTCATTATTATGATTCTGTCAATGGTGATAAAAGCAGAGAAGGAATAGGTGTTTAATTGAACTCATGCTTCTACTGAACATATTCCTATGTAAGTTTTAAAATCACCACAGAGCTGAGGTATTTTTAACATTACAGTACACTTAAATGCCTGTTGCTCTGCACAGCCTACTTAGACAGAATATCATTCTTTAAATTCAGTCCAGATCATACCCTGATCATGTTAGAAAAAATAGTTTCCTGATCACTGTAATGAAATCTGAGTTTGTCTCTATAAACAGATTTCACTGTTAGCATCCATTTTAATCTAACATCTTATGTTCTCACATCCACCTATTTAACATATTATTATAGAAAAGTCTGGTTTAGAATAGAGGTTGTTTGGCTTCAATACAGTGTGAACATCTGTGGATATACTCAAGCCTTGCCTGTGACTGCTTTTTCATATCAATTTGAGGTCAGTGTTTACATGATCTAATGCATATACTGACACTATACAGCTCCTCGAAAAGTTGCTGTGGTGGTTTATGCCTGACCCACCTGCTAGAAAAAATGCACATGCCCGTATGAAAAAGAATTCAGGGAGAGTCCTACTGAGTCAGAGTGGAGGATCCTCTGTACCAGCTTTAAAACACGGTAAATGAAGTCAGCATGGGTACTCAGATGTGTTATATTACATATATCACAGAATCACAGAAAGTCAGGCATTGGAAGGGATCTCAAAATATCATCTAGTCCAATCTCCTTGACAGAGCATGATCACCTAGATCAGGTCACACAGGAACGCATCTGGGCAGCCCATTCCAATGTTCTGTTACCCTCATCATAAAGAAGTTTTTTCTCATATTTATGTGAACTTTCTGTGTTCCAGCTTGCACCCATTGCCCCTTGTTCTATCATTGGATGACACTTAAAAGAGCTTGGCTCCATCCTCCCTTTACATATTTATAAAAATTAATGAGGTCACCCCTCAGTCTCCTCCAAGCTAAAGAGACACAGCTCCTTCAGCCTTTCCTCAGAAGGGAGATGTTCCATTCCCTTAATCTTTGTGGCTCTGCGCTGGACTGTCTCAAGCAGTTCCCTGTCTTTCCTGAACTGAGGGACCCAGAACTGGACACAGTATTCCAGATGCAGCCTCACCAGGACAGAGTAGAGGGGCAGGAGAACCTCTCTCGACCTACTAACCACACCCCTTCTAATACACCCCAGGATGCCATTGGCCTTCTTGGACACAAGGACACATTTCTGGCTCGTGGTCATCCTGCTGTCCACCAGGACTCCCAGGTCCCTTTCCCCTACGCTGCTCTTCAATAAATATATGTACATACATGTATATTACAGTTGGCTGAACTAGGATCTCCTAGTGATACAATAGGAAACAGAAGGAAGTAATGTGTTTTCCTCTATAAAATATCTAAAAGCAAAGGTATTTACTGCTGGAAAGAAATCATCAAATTTCATCAGTAGATTACAGAAAATTAAAAAAATGAAATTGACATTTCTTGTTTGAAACAGAGATACAGCTTCTCGTTACTACCTCAGAAAGAAAGAGCAATGCCTTCCAAAGAAGCAGAAAACAAAACCTGTGGGAGAAGAAGTTTGAGATATCTAAGTGGCAAATATAAATATAAGCAATGTTTGAATAATTTATATGTTTCACGTTAAAGAGAATTTCCATCTTAGCTGTACAAATTCTCCTTGATATGCTTTGCTACACATTTACATATCAAAGCTGAAGGTCATTGAAGAGTTATAAGGCAGAACTTTTCCATTGTGTTAATCACTTACAGCTCTAATTTCACACTACATCAGTCTTTTTTTACTGGGGCTCACAGAACCCACTACAATCCTCTAAAAAAGTACAGCCAAAACCGCTTTCTCACTGCATTCAAAACAAGGAGTATTTATGATATCCCAGACAGAAAAAGGAAACATAAACAACTATGGAAAAACAATTTTTGAGTAAGCTGGATGTGGTTTAGTTTTTGATGCCTTTCAGGAAGCCCCAAGACATCTATGAGTTGTGCTTAGCTGTCAGTAATTCTGACCCTGAAGGTATATGGAAATTAGATTACCAATCATTTTATCAGTTAAGTGGGGAACAGAATAGTAAGGGTACAAAGAAACCTACCTAGCATCTATAAGCATTTCTTTTTGAGATGGAACTGCATCAGGTTGGGAAGACTTAGATTGATTCAAAACTCAGTGTTTCAGTGTCTAAAATTCACTCTTCTGTATCTTTTCAAGGGATCTCATTACAACCTCCCAGATCTGTTCCATTAGTATTCAGTCTACAGAGTAAATTCCAGCCTGTAGCAGCTCCTATTCAATTAATATAAACATGTATGAATTAAATGTTGTCTATAATAAGATGTATATCACTACATCTAATTATATATCATTGAATCTGAAGGAAAGAAAAGATTTAGTATTAGATCATTATTTTTCCAGGAACAATAAAATAATTCCTGATGCCTTAAAGATTATGAAATATTTTGTCTTTTTGATTTTTTCCCTGTTCTTTTTCCATATTCAGTATTTTTACTTCTTTTATAAATTTTGTTTAACATCCTAAATATTTTCTCCATGGTACCCTGTCACACTCTGACTGCTTTATAACTTTATGCATTCTTAAGTACTCCTGTAATTTCTTTTTAATTCAGTAAAATGCAAAAATACAAGCAAAAAATTCATCCCTAAGCTGGAAAGAAATTTTAAAACTGCTTTTAAGTGCATTGCTGATTCAAAGCCTTAACCTTACTGGGAGGAAATATTAGAGGAAAAACCTTTATACTTTGGATGGAGTTACACATATTTGGGGCATTTCATAAATAAATATTGTTAGCCCTCCAATATCTTCAGTTTCTTCTCTCTAAGCTTCTTACTGAGCATTAATTTCTGACACGCTACATGATACCCTGGAAATAAATGCAATATTTCAAGTAGACTGCACCAGAATATTCTGTGTAGATTATAATTATTCTTTATATTAGAGCTCTGGTTTAGAAATAAAATCCCATGGTAATTTACACATCTTTGTAATTAGATGTAATATGTGGAATTTTTTTCATATTGCACTGTGGCTTTGTTTTGAAGAAAAAGTAATATTTTATACATAGTGATTTCCAATATTTACCAATTTTCCTACATTTCCTCGTGGGTTTCTCTACTGAAATTTCCCATTATGTTCACTCTAGTGTCATCAATGAAATGCTGACCACTTTCTACAGGTCAAGGAGTTTTGTGTATGTTTCTTAGTTTCCTTCTATTTCTCTAACTGTAGTTTCCTCATAGCTTATTCAAAGTGATGTTGTGAAAGGGGATGATGTGTCTGAGGAAGGTACAGCACAAACCAAAAAGAGACAAGGAATTTATCTGAGCAAATTTGACTTTCCAGAGGAATGAGGTCTCACATCACAAATAGATATCCTTACAAACCTATTTTTTGGGTGTTTTTTATTGTCTATTTCTTTGGCCTCAGGTGGCAGTTCTCTGGGTCATCAGTGGAAGATGAGCCTGAAGAAAGAGCATGGGCTAAGTCATTATTTATGTTGTAAAAATATTAAATATGCAGCTCAGGAGTAAATTTGGGTTTTAACAGCTGTCTAATATGTAACTTTTGCAAATAATCCCTTCATGCTGACAGATGGAATTTCCTGCGTTTGAGGACAATCATCCTCTCACTCATGGGGAATGACTAATTAAAAGTGTCTCTTCAATCATTCCTCATCATCTGAGGTTTCTCTAGTGCTAAGGAACATCTGCACAGAGCCAGGTATGCTACGTTTAGCACAGTCACAGTAAGCTAAAGAAAATAGTATGAATCAAAATTCAGTTTATTATCTAGAAGTGTCTATGAGCTGTGATCATTGTCCTGATTTTGAATATTCCATGCTTACAGATGTTGACATCCAGAACCTTATTTTCATTATTTAAGGTGTTTTCAATGGTTAAATTAAAATCCAGATCCAAGTTTTGATCAGCTAGTCCTGACAATTTGAACTGATGGATGAAACATCTGGTTTATGTTTTGCATTTATTGGACAGATCAGCTGATTTATCAAAATAGTATCAACTGGTGAAATATAATGGCTTCACCCTTGGTTCAAATAGTCTTTTGCCTTTGCTTTGGTTTTTATTATTATTTTTGTAGACTAGTCTTGATTTTAATGATAATTGCGGATTATTGAAATGTATAAAAACCCTGCAAGATATATTTTATATTGGGTTTAAAACTCCTGATTCCTGATTTTATTCTTCCAGATGAAGGAAGCATAAGTGGAGGGATTTGAGGGTTCATAGTGATAGAAATCAAAGCATTTATTGATAAAGCAAGAACTCAATGGTTGAATAGAGAGCAGAGTTGTATGGCAATTGGGAGACAGCTGACACAGAAGCGAATCTTAACACTGCAAAGGACATTTACACAGTTTAATAATGCATAGTATTTCAGAGCTAAGATAGCCAGTCTGAGGTGAAATTCAGGTGATTTTAGCCTAGAAGCAACAAAAATATTTTTCAAGTCTTATTTCACAATAATAAAAGGTTGTCTTATATATAAATTGCAAAATTTCCAAAGTGAAGGATTCTTGGATATTAGACACAGCTGAGAGCACGATAGCTAAAGAACCCATCACAGCAAGTGATGGCCTAAATCAGTAAATACAATTCAATATGCTGAGGAAAACAAAAGGATTTAAGAAATGCAGTCAGGGGCTGAGGGAGCTGGTTTATTCAAGTGGGAGAGAAGAATGATGAGGAGGAGATTTTTGTCTTCAGATACTTAACAGAGAGCTATAGAGATGAAAAAGCAAGGCTCTTCCTCAGAGGTGCACGGTAAAGGGCAAGAGTCTGTGAAAACAGGCTGGAAAAAAGGAAAATCCTGGTTTAATATAAAGGGAAAAAATCACAATGAGAGTGACTGAGCACAAAAACAGGAGCCCAGAGAAGTTGTTCTATCTTTAGCCTTACTGGTTTTCAGAACCCAACTTGACGAGGCCCCAAGCAGTGTTTTTAACTTAACTGGCACTTCAAATGGGAAGTTGGACTGGGCAGTCTCCAGAGGTCCCTTCCAATCTGTTGTTTTGTGTGCATGTAAGATGGGGTTTTTTTGCCTATGCCAAGTTTGAGCCCTAATTTCCTGTTATAGATATTACAAATGTAGCCTATAATTCTGCTAGTTTATGACAATCACTAGCAATGAAGATAATTTAAACTCAGATAGTTTTTTGAAAGTCATTCTTATGTATTCTTATTAAAAAGCAATGATGTTCATAGTGTAACAAATGTATTTAGCCTACATCTTTATTACAAAGCATCTGTCCACCCCACAACAACCCTATAGAAGGACTAAACAATTTCTATCTGATAGGAGTCTTCACCAACATTGTAGGAATTTTTTTGATTGCCAAAATTTTGGTTATAATTTAAATTTCCTCAGAAAGATTAAAATGACAGCTCTATTGGACAAATGTTGAGAGTATTTTTTACTCAGATTTCTACATCAATAAGTTGTTTTGTTTTGTCATAATTGGTTCCTATTCTGTATCAAGCTTCTTACAAAGCTACCTTGCTCACAGATTAATACAATCTGATGTTGATCATTTGCCCAGAGTCTACAAGCATAATCAGAAAACAGAAATCATTTCAATCAGAATAAAAGTAATTTTGATTCCCCCAAAGCTTTTAAATAATCTAAAATTGAGATTTCTGCTTTCAGGATCATTGCTTTTCCCCATTACATACACTGAAATTAATGTTTGCTGAAAGCAAATAAGAGTAAAATTAAATATTTTCTGATACAAATGATAATTGAGCACTTGTCTGATAAGATGGTTTTATTTAAACAAAATGTACTCATGTAACACTGCATTTCTGATTCTACAATCCTGTAATCTTCAGGCTGCTTCTTTTTTCCAAGTCATCATAATTAAAGGCAGGTGTTCAATTTAGCCACCAGAATGGAGGAGTTAATGGTGTAATTATTAGTTGTAAAAGATTTTTAATTAGAATTATAAAGTATTTAGGTGTGTAAAATGCAAGTAGATGCTCATCAGACTTTTTTTTAAGTTCATAGGCACCTATGTCCAATAAAATAAGGAGGACTTCAGCTCCTAAATATTTTCAAAATGTCATTAGGAGCTTATTTATGTCGCAGGGCACTAGTTAGAAGTGCTCCTTTGTGCAACATTCAGATGTGAATTGTTATCTGAGCTTTTTGGTAATAAATACGTATTACTAATAGAAATTTAATATCTTCCTTGATTACTAATGGAATGAAAAGCTTTACCCAGTGTTGTAGCATTTTATTGTGATTTTCTTCTTCTAAGTAGAGAACAAAAATACTTATCAATCAGTTCTGACTTACCTGCCTTGTTATTGATGATGTTATCCATGTAATAAACAGTATGTTGTTTGGTTGGATCTTTTTTTTATCCTCAATATATAGTGAACACTTTCTTTTAAACCACAGATTTTATTTTGCCTTCAGCTTACATTACTAGGTTTTACACCTCATGAATAACTGAGTACTGCTTCATTCTCTGGTTTTATGAATTGCTTTCAAATTTGCATGAAGCATATTTTTCTCTTTTGTAGATTTCAAATTTTCATGGTTTTTTTATGGTTTCTTGTCAAAAAAACATGAAATTATCAATATTCAGGAAATAAAAATAAAACATGCCCTATAACAATTTGTATATAAAAATTGCCTCTAAATTAGTTGTTAAGAATCATGAAAGAAATCTTGACATTTGTATAGGTTTTTCTTTGAAAGATTAATTTTGGTCTTTGTTATGGTCAGAAGACAAATATTGAGCTATAATTAAAAAAGGACGTGGAGAACAAAAGAACATCTCTGTTTCTTTGGATGATGGCTACTTGTATGAATTTTTAGTGGCACATATACTAGTCATACTACTACAATAAAAATTAGAAGAAATAGAATAGTCTTGAGAATTATGATATGAGGGATCAGAGGAATGGAATAATTTGCATGAAGGAAATTGATAAGGATTCTTTACTTTGAAAAAGAGATTATTGAAAGGTGTTTGGTAGGATCATAAATGAGTTCCACAAAACTGCAGAAAATGTAGATTTATCATTTCTCAGTATAAGTAGGATCTACCCTTCACCGTTGAAACTATGAGTAGTCAAATTCCATTGGTCCATATTAAATCTTGCAGTTCCCAAGAAGTCTTAGAAATATTTACTTCTGAAATGTAGAAGATCATGTTGTAGACAGCATTTTATTATTTTTTCTTTTTGTTTGGAAAGTGATAATTTCCTAAATTTCAGTTCCTGGTCACAATTGGAAGGAAAGACTTGATGGAACTTTGATTTCACCTGTTGTCATGTGGGTCTTATGTACTTAGCTACTGTAAAAATAGTTTCAAAACCCCAGCTTGCATTTATTTATTTATTAAATTTATTTTTACAACAGTTTGACTCAAAGTTTCCTTAATTTTTGGAAATAAGCTCATACTCAAAACTTCATAGGATATTTTTAACATACCTTTGTTAGAGTCATACCTGTACATATGTGCAGATTTCATGTAACAGCATTTGTTAAATGATGAATATGCCTGCATATAATATGGAAGACTCATGATTATGTCATGGAGACAAAAAAAGGCAATATTTAATAAATATTGTATTGAGGCAATAACAGCTCTACCTACCATCCATAATCTCCTAAAACAGCTATATGAGATTTTAATGAATATTTATAGTTTTCTACTGATAAATTATATACTCAAATGGTTGAACTCTTTTACCTATGACAGATTTTTTTTTTCCTTTTGTTATTTTTTCTTTTGTTATATTTGTGTCTACTCTTCTAATAACTTCTAAAATGTCTTTGTAATGAGTGCATACACATTGCTTAATAGTAATTGGTTTTTTTTTTTAATTTCTTTTTACATTCTGACACATCTCATTACAGATCCATGTCCCTCTTATCTTAGGGGCTCCAGAGCTGGATGCAGTGCTCCAGGTGGGGTCTCACAAGAGTAGAGTAGAGGGGCAGAATCACCTCCCTTGACCTGATAGCTATGCCTCTTTTGATGTAGCTCAGGATAGTAGTTGGCTTTTTGGGCTGCCAGGGCACTTTGATGTCTCATGTTAAGCGCTTCATCGACCATCAGTGTGTTGTCCACCAACAGTGTACCCCAGAAGCTTTTCATATGATCTAAGACTATCTCATTATTTCTATTGAGAATGGAAATGACAATCCTTCAGAGACTACATATAGGCAGATCTTCCATAATGTGTGAAAATAAACAATGTGATCTATAATGTCTATTAGGTTTATGCTTTCCTTTTCCAATCAACATTCCCCCATCATCTTAGTTTCATCAGTCTTCTTTTATAAATGGCAGAGTTTGCTATCCTGTGTCTGTTGAGCTAACTCAGGTAGTAAGCAAGACACTGTGTCGTTCTGGACCTCTGCCTTTCCCTTCCACTTTTTCTCCTTTTTCTATACTCAGAGGTAATTTTGCTGATCCAGTAGGAAAACTTTGAGGAGCTTACTTATTTATTCTCCAATATGGACAGATCATGACAATTTAAATGTGGATTAGTGGATACATACAGATTGGGATCCACTAGTACCTCTTTCGGTTTGAGTAATTCTTGTTCAAGAATATAGAACTTAATAAAGCTAACTTATTTAATTCAGCATTTTTCAGGCCAGCAGGTGATAATCATCTAATGAAGTAGCTTCAAAGTAATAGGAGCAGAACAGAAACAGAAGGACCATGTTTTGACATAATGAAACAGGTGTTCCTATTCGTAATCATTTGTTAGAAAGAATAATAAAGTGATAAATAATAAAGGAGCACTGACTTTAGGATGGGAAAAGCAAGACAAAAAGCTACTGCTTTTTTCTTTTTTAATCTCTCAGACCTGAATCTCTTTTCAAAAAATTTTTATTATTAATTTCGTGGGGTGTCTTCTTCTGTACTTTCAGATTCTGACCCAAACCCAAAAATTAAATCAGACAGCTTATTTCATAGCATTTTTGTCCCAAGAAAGCAAAAAACCAGGATGTGTGATTACCCCACTTTTTTCTTCAACCCTTTCTGATTTTTACAATTTTTTTTTTTCTGTATTGTTCAGAGGAACAGTCAGAAAAGATAAAGGCTTTTGAATCTTTTATGAAACTGTGTACTTTGTAGTTCACTGATCCAGAAAATATCTGAACATTCTGAAATATTTTCTTCCTAACTGATGACTCAAAAAAGAAACAAAAAATTGATAAAGTGTGTGGATACTGAACAAGCATCCTGGTTGTGATAAGGTTGCAGTGATATATTTTATGGTGATCAAGACATTTAAATACACAAGAAAATTCAACACCCTCCACCCCCTGATTTGTTTTGCATTCTTTTAAAATATAGTAATAGTGACCTTATATGAAATCTTTAATTATGTTGGTGAGCTGTTCTTTACATGAAAAGTCTCAGTCAGCCTCTAAAACAGTCCATATGCAAGACATGTATTTAATCTAGATTATATACACACTCATTTGTGTAGCCATGGGCCTGGAAAAAAGTTTCATTCTTTTCAGTTTTATCAGAGGTAATTGCTAGGTATCACCTATTTTGGACATGAGAACAAGTACAAGGAACTAACAAAAACAAGTTCACGGTAATTTTATAAAATAAATTGATATTTGTTTCTTGTCAAAGAATAGAATTAAAACCTGTAGGCCTAAAACTTGCTTACAACTTGTTTCAGGAGTACATTCTTTTTTATGTGTTGTCTGTGCTGACTACCGAAAATAAACATATTTGATTACACAAGATACACAAGAAAGTGAGCAAGTTGGATTTTCTATACTATCTACTACTTTACTAAGGCTCTTGTATCAGGGAAAAAAAAGAAAAAAATGAACTACACAAATGAAGTTATACTAAAGCCTGAAAAATACTTTATTTGGCTTAAAGACCGTAACAAGTGTTTTGCCCAGGGCATAGGGTTCAAGGGGATGCAGGAAGCTGCAGTGGTACCAGACAAATACAATATAGACTACGTTATTACATTATATACTTTACATTAATTTACAAGGATGGTAAAGGGTGGATGTTTCTGTGGTCTAACTGATAGACGCAAACTGTCCAGGGTTATGAAGCACAAACATAACACTTTTGATTCACAGGGTCCTCAAGGCGTTCTCCAAGACACAGATTATTGGAAATTGTTGTACCTGGCCATCTTACTTATAGCTTTTTTTGAGATGGATTCTGGGTTTTATGGGAATTTGGCTTGATTGAATATGATTTTTTTTTTTTCCCTATGCTTGTGTATTTTCTTGTAACAAAATAAACTAAACATATTTTCCAAAGCAAGGAGTGACAGTATATACAATTAAATCAGCATCTGTTTAAACTGAATTGTTGACATTCATCTTGCTTCAGTGCTGAAATCTCTCCAGTGTGAATTTCTACATTAGAGCTAGTAATCCACTTCTTATTCTCAATGGAGACAAATAGGTACTTTCAAGCTGTGATTCAGTGAATCTTAAGGTAGATATCTAAAATATGTTATATCATAAACCTTTGTTAACTGCCAATGCTATGCAATAAATTCACAGAAAAGCCCTAGGAGGATACTTACTTTAACATGTTTTTCACATGACTTTTTGACCCCTGGTGTGAAACCACTGGGATACAATCAGAAATTTAAATATAATCATTCATTTGTCTCATACATTCCTTCAGGACTCTTTAAAGGAAAGGTAAGAGGGAAAATGTCTGTCAGGAAACTTAATATACTCAGCTGACAGATTGTTAATAAGCATAATTCATTTTTATTTCTGAAATAATTTAAATTTTAGTATTTAAAAGAACATATGTTATGCCTTGTTGGGAGGGACCATCTACCCCTGTAGTTGCCCTCCAGGAGAGGCAATAAGGAAAGTTGCCTATGGAAAGCATAAAATCCTGACCTATGAAGGCATTTCATTTCTGTTGCATTCTCCCAGCATCCAGAACCATTGATTTGGAGATATTAGAGATTACACTTCTGCCTTTTCAGTTTCTTTTAATGAGTCTGATATTATTTTTTTTTTTTTTTACTCTTGTTATACCAGTTTCTCTTGACAAGTTTTGGAGATTCGCTTTTCACTGTGCTAGAGGAGTTTCTGCTATCTGTTCTAAACTCATCTTCTTCAAGCTTTAGCCAGTGTCCGTTCTTTCTTGTTTTGTGAGTTTTGGGTGAAACAAACAAACAAACAAAGAGTTCTGCGTTCTCCATATCTTCTCCATTTTGACCCCATAAAACATGATCATATTCTTCCTCAGCCTTCTGTCCAGATGCTCAATCTCCTCCCAGGACAGCTGCTTACCCACTTGATCACTGTGATTAAACTGCTCTGAACCTTTTTCTAACACCATATCATCCCCCTGAGATGAGCACAGATCAGCACACAGCACTTCAAGGTGTGGATACATAAGGCTTTTATACTATGTCAAATGGTGCTTTCTCTTCTGCTTGCCACACCTTTCCTGATTTTGCTCAGCATTATTTAAACACTAAAACTTGTCCAAAACAGTAGGAATTTCAAACAGGTGATCCAAATCATGAGCAAGGGAAGCATGTTTTTTTTTTTTCTACTGGCCATACAGAGAATCATCTAACTTCATGTAGCCTCTGATATTAGAAACCTAGAGGTGTAAAAACTTCCTAAAACTGAAGAAATGAAAATTCCATTTTGGTGAATTTCCTGGACTCTGTACCTAAAGTTGTTTAGCATTTGGAAAGACAGAGCCTCAAGCCTCACATGGATCTAAGTGAAAATGTGAATAAAGAAAAGACAGTTTTAGGTCTATCTCATGCCTTAAGGGAAAGATTTACCCTGGTGGGTTTAAATGGGTCTTAAGAGATAAATGATCCTTTTCAGAAGTTTAAATCTCATGCACAGAAAATAAACAATGGATCAGAAACTACAGGAATTTGATGTGTGGGGATTTTCAAGGAAATAGAGACATCCCAAGAGTGTATGGAGCATGAAGATTAACTGAGCTCATGATGGCCTCAATTTTTTTCAAGTTTTTAACTGATTATATATTACTTGGACCCTCACTCAGAAAAAGGATTTAGAAGTCAAATCATGGTATTTGAAGAAACTGATAGTACTTACACCAGCAGCAGTAATAATTAATAATATTTTAAGTCTAGCATGACACTTCCTCGTTAGATATTTTTCACTATATAAATTTTGTTCCAGTTCTTTATCTCTAGGACAAATATAACACATTGTACTTTACACACACAGTGACCCACACAGGCATACACACAGTCATAGAAATTGCAGTGTTTGACAGGGTACAGTCAGGTAAGGCTGAATGTTTATAGTCATCTATCAGTTTTAGCTGTGCAAAAGATTGAAGCCAGAGGCAAATTCTGTCAGGGAAAGCCAAGATTATAAGGTAATACATTGGGCCATGGAGTGCATTAACCACAAAATGAAATCTTGATTAATGTGGAGTGTTTTCACTTTTTTTTCTACCGAAGCAATAGAAACGTGTGTGAAAAAGTCCTTTCTAATCAACTTCAAGAGATTTTATAAACTCCCTCCTTTATTCATCCTCCTAGACACTCAATACTAGCTTGTGTGGAATACCTTCAGAAAATCATCTCTTAATTCATCATACAAGGCAGTGCAAATCCATCCTGGAAACAGCTATAATACTGACTGACAGATCTGTGCTTGTCTTTTGCATTGTAAAACAACAACTGTAGGTTGTCTCTTTAGTGAAAGGATGCAACTATATAAGACAATGTACATGATGGAAAAATTTTGTAATGCATTAAATCCTTGTGAGAAATTTTCTGTAACATAAGGAAAACTGAACCAACAAATAAAAAAACAACCAAAGCATTCTTCTTGCAGGTATCACAGAATCACAGAATTACTCAGGTTGGAAAAGACCTTCAAGATCATAGAGTCCAACCTCAACCTAACCTTACTACTCTAACAACCCACTGCTAAACCATGTCCCTGAGAACCACATCCAAGTGATTTTTATACACATTCAGGGATGGTGACTCAATCACTTCCCTGCAGAGCCTGTTCCAGTGCTTAACAACTCTTTCTGTAATGAAGTTTTTCCTGATATCCAACCTAAACTTATCCTGGTGCAACTTGAGGCCATTTCTCCTTGTCCTGTCACCAGTGAGAAGAGACCAACACCATTCTTGCTACAACCTCCTTTCACGTATTTGTAGAGAGCAATAACATCTTCCCTCAGCCTCCTCTTTCACCAGACTAAACATCCCCAGCTCCCTCAGTTGCTCCTCACAGGTTATATTTTCCAAACTCTTCACTAGCCTTGTTGCCTTCCTTTGAATCTGCTCCAGCACCTCAATGTCCTTTTTGTATTGAGGTGTCCAAAACTGAACAGAGTATTCAAGGTGGGGCCTCACCAGTGCCGAGTAGAGGGACAGGGTTACTTCCCTAACCCTGCTGGTCACACAATTTCTGATACAAGCCAGAATGCCATTGACCTTCTTGGCCACCTGGGCACACTGCTGGCTCATATTTAACTGACTGTCAATCAATACACCAAGGTCCTTTTCTACCAGGCAGCTTTCCAGACACTTTTCCCTGGAGCATTACCTGGGGTTGTTGTGACCAAAATGCAGGACCCTACACTTGGCCCTATTGAAACTCATACAATCAACCTCAGCCCATCAATCCAGTCTGTCCAGGTCCCTCTGTAGAACCTTACTACCCTCCAGCAGATCTACACTCCCAACTTGGTGTCACCTGCAAACTTACTGAAGTGCATTCAATCCCCTCATCAAGATCATTGATAAAGATGTTAAACAGAAGTGTCCCCAGTACTGACCCCTGGGGGACATCACTTGTTACTGGCCACCAACTGGATTTGCCTCCATTGACCACAACTTTTTGGGTCTGTCAATCCAGACAGTGTTTCACCCAGCAGACTATATGCCTGTCCAAGCCATGGACAGACAGCTTATCCATGAAGATGTTGTGGGGGACAGTGTCAAAGGCTTTACTGAAGTCCAGGTACACTACATTGAACTAGAAGTCTGTTCCTTCACTATAAACACAGAAAAAATTCAAGAGGGTGGGCAATGTCATTTGGAACTCTGCTTCCTCCAGTTTCTCATAAAAGCATTTCCATGAGCTAATGTTTTGTTCTAAAAGTCAATCTGGGAATTATTTGTTATACATTTCTTGTAAAATCAATGAGGAGAAAAATGTACCTAAACCACCACTTTTTATTACAGCTCAGAAATTCTACTGTGCACTAAGCCAGACTCTATGGTATGATTTGTGCTCTGCTACAGCAGTCACTTCTTTCTTCTTTCTTTAATAAGATAACTTAGAAGTTTATAATGTGCTTTACATGCATGATCCATTTTGTCTCCTGAAGGACCTCCTTCAGCAAATCTTTTGTGGTATTTGATCTTTGATTTTTTTTCATTTCTAATAACTCTCTGGTTATTGAAATGCTTCAGTTGAGGAATGGTGAATCAGTCCATGAAATGCTATCAGTCTCATTATTAAACTCTCGTTAGTGGATAGTTTTAGGGAGTATTCCATGGTATGTAAACAAATACATGGCAGAGAATATAAGAAAAAAATTTAAAAAGACAATTACATGCAGTAAAAAAAAAAAAAAAAAAAAAAAAAAAAAAAAAAAAAAAAAAAAAAAGTAATAGAATAAATAACAAAATCTTGAAGGAAGCCTGGTTTCCAATTGCATGATGACTCATTTTTAGATTTTTTTTCAGTAAGGAGTGAACACTGAAGCATCTGAAACTGGCATATTTGTAAGTGCTTGTGCTTCTGTGGATACTCTGTAGTCTAATAACCTCAGTCTGCAGCCTTCATCTCAGCTAGGCCACTTTCAGGTCTCTTTCTTCTCCCATAACTCCTGCTTATCTTTGACTTGTCATCCATTCTGTTAGATTTTTCTGAAAGTGGTAGACAGTCTTTAGATGTATCAAAACTTAATGAACATTTGAAAAGGCAGAATCCCTGATTCTTCTATAGGAAGCTTTGCTGCAAACACCTACATGAGCTGTAATTGATTTTATATGCTTCTTTGTAGAAAGCTATTAACAGAAATTGCACTTCTTAGTGTGACTGTAAATTCTAAGTGTTAGTAATTTATTCCTAAAATTATTTGAGGTTCCCACATCAGTATTTCTCAAATAGCTCAACGACAATGTGAAATATTTTTGGCACAGGGTTGTTAAAAATATGAAGATTTTATACATGTACACTAGTGAACAATCCTAAATCCTATTAAAGCAAAACCTTGGTTACTGATAAGAATATAAGAATTAGTCTAGTGAATGAGAGCAAAGGTATGTTGATGAGAACACAGATCTTTTATTAGTCATTCTAGACTCTTTATATACAAAAGCTACTGCTGCTGCAAAATATAGTATCATTGCATTATCCCAGTAAAATAAGTAAACTTTATTCACTGGTAATGCTGAACGATCTTGCTCCTGCTGATTAAACTGGTGTTTTAGAAGTTTTCTTCATTTACTGGAAAGCTGCTTTCTCCTGCTTTCTCTCTTGCAACATGGGATCTTGGCCCTAGTTCCTAATAACCTGCTAGACACTGTATAACTCTGCTACAGAGAGAGTAGGCTATCATTTATATGCTGAGCTTCACTTGACTTTAATACTTTCAGTATCAGAGCTGGTTTGTCAATACCTCCCCTCATGGTATGCTGACGGTGGTCTTGCCCTTAAATTTACTGTTTTTCTTGCACAGAAAAATATACTTTTCCACTGTTTCTTTTATTTTATATTCTAAAATCTTTTCTATTTCAATTAATATTTCACATTAAAGATGTATCTTTTTCTTCAGTACAAAGCAGTGACTTCTGAGTAATCCAGGCTTATGCTTTATGACTTGCTATTTGCAGTGTGTTTTCAGCTTGAAACAAAAACATTTTATGAAATATTTTATATGAATCACAACAATCAATGTTTCTATAACATCTTTGTAGAAGTACCAAATTAAGATTAATGAATTAGTTATTATGGGAAAAATAAGATAAAAGAACAAGCTGAAAGTTAGAACATGCACCTTTTGGTAATACAATCACATCTGGGAATAATAAGCATCTTTCTGGAGCTGTTCCTCTTGGGGCTCTGCCTATTTGTTTGACTCTTTACAAAACCTGGTGCAGTGATTCTTCAAGACTGAACTTGACTTTAAAGCATCATTAGATTTTGGAAATGAAAATAACTACAATAAATATGATAGATGCTGTTTGAGTTCACTTGTAAGATTTGGGTAAATTGTGAGATGATGCATACCTGACATTCATCTCCTTTATATAGTTATAGGTAATATTGTAATATTCAAGGCACCATTCTCCTCTTAATCATTTTGGTTTGCTCAGTTGAAGCAAAATGTTGAGTTAATCAGTTGTAAATCTCTTTTAGTATAGTGAGCTCTTAACTTATTCCCAGAAAATTGTATGAACACACTTAGAGCACAATAATTTCACTGAATCTCTGTCACATGTAAGCTGGCTCAAAATTGTCCTTTTTTCAACATGGTTGTCAAACCCTATCATACATGTACCTTGATTTTCAAGAGAAAAATAACTAGGGTATCATTGCATAAGAAAAAATTCCTGCTGCTTTGTTCGAATTGGGCTAAATCTGTTTGAAAGCAGTTTTATATTTTAAAGAGGTTTAGAAGTGCATTTGTCAAGCAGTTTGAGTAAACTGGGATGGCAAATGTAACACAGAAGGTGATAATCCCTTTCAAAACAACCCTGGTTACAGAATATGTAAAGAGCAGCAACAGAATTTTAAGTATGATGGCAATGACTTAAGAGGCAAAAATAATAGCACTAAACATCTGTGGTTTACCTTCACCAGATGTACTAATTTTGTGTAAATGTCTGAAAAGTATAAACAAGGAACAAATCATGTGCCTTGTGTGGATGAGAGCAGGTGTGGTACAGCCCCTGAAGCCTGGGTGAAATCCAGGAAAGGCCATGATTTACTCAGTCCTTTATTTTCTCTGTTCTTTCTTATACTTTCCAGCTCTATATTCCGTTCAATGTAGTTAAAGGTATTATATTAATTTCTCAGAGTAGTGGAGGCTCTGTTTCTCAATCATTTAGTAGCTTGTTACAGTGTACTTCTTGTTTTCTTTCCGAACTGTGCTGTACAGAATTTGTACTTCCTTTCAGATTATACATCTAGTTTTTTCTTTATATTTCCCTTTGGTATTACATAAAGGAGTAAATAGAAACACTCAGTTGACTGGTGTGACTTCTCTGATTCAATAAGCCCCTGGGACATCAACTCTTATTTAACTCCGAAATTAAACAACCCTGATCTTTTTCATCTCTCCTCACATGGCAGTCTTTTCATGCCTCTGATAATTTTCAGTGCCCTACTACAGACCTTTTCTACTTCTGCTATCTCATTCTTTGAGATAGTATGACCAGAATTGAACAGAAGATTTAAGGGAGGACGTGACATCAATTTATATAATGGCATAATAATAGTTTATAATTTTGGGACATTCTTGAACTTACTGTATATACTTACTGCACAGTTCTTAACAGTTCACTTAATTCAGGGGATGATTATTATCCTATTAAGCTTTCAGAGGAGCAGAACTGAAAGGCTAAGGGTTCACTCTTTTTTTTTTAGGTACTGCACTGCTTTTGCTTAGGATAAAATTAGCTATATTCATAGGAGCTACTGTAAGGCTATGTTTTGGATTTGTGCTGTAAACAGTAAACAATGTTGATAATTCAGGGATATCTTAGTTACTGCTGATCAGTGGCTTGAACATAATCAAGATCTTTTCTGCTGCTTACCCCACCAATAAGAAGACTGGGGGTGCACATCAATTTTGGAGGGAACATAGCTGGGACAATTTCCCTCAGCTGATCAAAGGGTCAAACTATATATATATATATATCCCAAACCACATGATATAGTGCTTATCAATAAAAGATGATGGAAGACGGAGGAAGGGAGGGACATGCACAGTGATGACATTTGTTATGTATGATGGAGCTCTGCTTTCCTGCAGATGGGAAGTGGTGAATGAATTCCTTATTTTGCTTAGCTTACATGTGTAGCTTTTGCTTTACCTATTAAACTATCCTCATCTCAAGGCATGATTTTTCTCACTTTATCTTTCTGATTCTCTTTACCATCCCACCAGGAAGCAAGTGGCTGTGTGGGGGTTAGCTGCCTACAGGGCTTAAATCACAACAGGTACAATACACATGATGCACCTCAGGAGGACAGAGACAGTGCTTGCTTTAAGTTGTCTTATCTTATCTAGAAGGCCTCTGGATTGGTAAGCTACCTAAATTAGAACAGATCCTGAATGTTAAAGGATGCTACTGTCTCTTTTCCCCTTCTATAGTCAATCAGTAAAGGGCAGTTCTCAGAGTATTTCATACCATGTTGTTGCAGATGACAGCCTATTTAAACCTCTTTAGACACCTAACGCTAGGGTGTAGTGTACTCGTACACGCAAACCCTACACTGTGAGTGTTTCTTAAGACAATGTTTGTCAAGATTCCAAGAGGAGTGAGATAAATATGATTCAATCTTCTTCATCTTCATTTTTTGTTATCTTTATGACCTGCACACCTTGACTTCTGGATGTCATTAAACTGACATATTGACACTTTAGTGGTAGAAGTCAAACTCTTTCCCAGAGTAGAAAACCTCAGACACCATGGGTCCAGCAAGAACCATGTCAAAGTCTCTAGAAAGACAAACATCCTTGATGACCTTGTGACTCCTTGGAAGAAAATTGAATTCTGACTGATCAAGATCAAGGAGAATTTTACCAAACTAGCTGTATTGTTATGGCAGATATTTGTGTACTAATTCTACTTATTCCTACACTGAGAAGGAGGGTAGAAATTTGGCTTGCATCCCAACTTAAGACAACTGCTAATGAAGATATGATGATAAAAAGAAACAACATAAGAATTTAAAAATAATTTTTGCATAATTAAGAATCTGAGTACTACCTAAATTACAGGGGAAGTACCATAGCTAGGCAACAACGGTTCTTGAAAGATCAACTTCTACTTAAGATAGTTAGAAACATTATAAACATAAAGCTGCTTCAGATATATGCTTAAATGAAAAATAACACAAAGCAGAGCATTTCTATGGCATTCCTAGAGAGAAAATTAAGGCTGTCTATTACATAGCATAATATCTTGTGTTTTGCTATCTTATTAATCAGTAGAATATTTAGCTATTTTTTGACCCTCATACAAATGTATACATGTTCTACTGAACCTACAACAAACATGTCAAGGAGACTAATGCATGTAGGGCAGTAATTGTTAATAGGTATTAGAAGTGATGTTAACCAGACAATTTTGGTACCTAGTAAGATGGTGATGTAGCAGGATTGGGGCTTACAGAAGGAACAATGATCCTCCATCCTGACTTTTGAGAAACCAAATCTTTGATCCCTGGAAGACACATAGATATTTCTCTTAATTCAGTCTAAGTCAGTCTTGGGGACAGACTTTTTAGCAGAGCCTGTTGTGATTGGATGAGGGGTAATATTTTTAAACTGAAAGTGGGTAGATTTAAACTACATAGAAAGAAGAAATTTTTTACATTGAGTGTGTTGCAACAGTGGCACGGGTTGCCCAGAGAGGTGGTAGATGCCCCATCCCTTAAGAAACAATCAAGGTCAGGTTGAATGGGTCTCTGAGCAACATGATCTCATTCATGATCCTTCTGCTTGTTGCAGAAGGGATTGACTAGATGACTTTTAAAGGTCCCTTCCAAACCAAACTATTCATGATTCTGTCAACATGGAAAACCCACACACAGTAGAGACCAATTATTAAGAAGCCTTCAGTACTAGGTCCTTCATTCATGCTTTTGGACCATCTAAGCAGCTGTGTCAATTAGACCAGCTTCAAAAGGAGGGTTTCAGAGACCTTCTGTGTATAGCAGTGACTTGCAACTCAGATGATTAAGTATTAAAATAGCTACATTGCCACATTCTCTTTCTCCCCCACAGCCCAACTGCCTCCCCACCCTTGTTTTCTGGGTCTCTTTCATGCCTAGCTCTTCCTTGTTTCCTAGATGTCCTGTGCTCCACATCCTCCTCATGGACAGTAACCCCAAAACATACGATAGTGCCTATCTTTTCTTGTCAGCATCTGAACTTTCTTCTAGCTTTCTTCAGTATTCCCCACACAACCATGAAGCTATTTCCATCTCTACGGCAGGTTGGGCAATAGCCCAAGCTCCATCCTCACTGCTGCTACCCTGTTACTATTGAGTGCCACTGGGTTTCACACAAAACTGCCACCCTTATACCTTTTCTCCTTCACTTCAGTGTTCTGGTACAATATATGCTAAGTTCCGTCTTGAATTATGCTTGTGCTTACTGGGTTCTACTTTGATAGGTCATCCTGCTGCAGTAGCAAGTAACAAAGCAAGTCGGGAGTTACACATGTTCACATAAAGCAGAGAAATCAAAGGGAATCGAGCAACTTGCACCAACTCTTATTGCTCTGTTTCCTATGAGACAGAAATCTTGTGCTACATTTTAACCACTGGCAGGTCTCTGAGGGGAACATAAAATTCCAGGACTCTGTATCATTCAGAACTAGTTAGAGGTTTGCAGAGCACATGGGAGATACAGATCTTCTTGAGAAACAGAATGTTCTGTGTTTTTTTTTGGTATGGGAACATGCTGGTATTTTAATTCAGAAAAATAAGACAAACAAAGAAAACAAAAAACAGTAGTTATTTTGGCAATAAAAATAAATAAATGCTTAGTGTTATTATATTTCTCAATAAACTTTATAGTCTACAGAGTTGCATTATCCTGTTCCTAAATTTCTCCAAGAATATTTGAAATGCTTACATGTCCTTTTTACAACACATACTTAGAACTTTCTTGAAAACATAGTTATTGGTAGGTGAGTATTTGCATGCAGATTCAATGGAGACATTCCAGAATCAAAAAAAAAAAAAAAAACGAAAAAGCAAGAGAAGTTCTTCTTTCTTAGAGACAGATTACTATGAGGTTTGCTTCCTGATTAGGCTAACACATCTTTGAATAACATATTCATAAATTTAAATCTGAAGTATCTTTACTTAAAAATGATATCATTTACTTTTCAGGCATATTCAAGTTTAGTCTTTATTCTTTGTGATTATTTGAACTAATAAAGTCACTTGATAAGACATCTTTAAAATCTGACCTGAAAAAGCAACATGAAAATCTCCCCAACACCTATTCCCCGCCAATGTCCCGTCCCCCCCCCCCCCCCCCCCCAAAAAAAGGAAAATAAATAAATAAATAAATAAATAAATAAGACCAGAAAGTGATTTGCAGTCTGTGTTCACATGAATTCCACTCTGACAGGTACTACTAACAGACAGTCTTTTTTCTAGCACTTGCAAACCATAGAAAAGAAAAATATGCCTATTTCCCATCCTTTAGCTATCATTGAATTTATGTGTATTAGTCCTTTTAAGAAATAGAGTTCCTACTTCTTTCCTTGTTTTTGTTAGAGGAATATGCAATTTTAACCAATATATTTTTTCCTTACATAAGTTCTAAAATTCCTTTGTTTTTTGCCATCTGAAACAAGGGATAGTCATTTATACTCTTCTGTATTAGAATCTGAATTGTACTGTAGACTTTTACATTGCATTGTATTAACACTAGTGTGGCCAGCAGGACTGGGGAAGGGATCATCCCCCTGTATTCAGCACTGGTGCAGCCTTACCTTCCACACTCTGTTCAGTCTTGAGCCACTCACTACAAGAAAGACACTGAGGTTCTGGAGCATTCCCAAGGAAGGGCAGTGAAGTTTGTGAAGGTCCTAGAGAACAAGTTTGATAAGAGGCGGCTGAGGGAACCAAAGTTATTAAGCCTGGAGAAAAGAAGGCTGAGGAAAGACCTATCACTCTCTACAACTACCTGAAAGAAGGCTGTAGAGAGATGGGTTCTGTCTCTTCTCCCAAGTAACAAGCAATAGGACAAGATGAAATATCATCAAGTTGCATGAAGAGAGCTTTAGTTTGGATACTTGGAAAAATTTCTTCACTAAAAAGCTTATCAATCCCTGGCACAGATTGTCCAGGGAAGTGGTGCAGTCACCATCCCTGGAGGTATTTAAAGATGTGTAGAGTGTAGTTTTGGTTCCCACTACACAAAAAAAGATGAAGAAAGGCTGGAGAGAGTCCAGAGAAGGGCCATGACGATAATCAGAGGACTGGAAGACCTGCCACATAAAAAAAAGCTTGAGAGAATTGGGTTTGTTCTGCCTTGAGAAGGCTTATTACCATGTAACAGTACATAAAAGGCGGCTACCAAAGAGATGGAGACTCCCTTTTTACAAGTCACATGGAAAAGACAAGGTGTAATGAGTACAAGTTACTCCTGGGGGTATTTCAATTGGACTCCAGAAGAAAATTTTTTACCATGAGAACAATGAGACATTGGAATAATCTCCCAAGGGAAGTGGTGAAGTCATGGATCCCCCTACATTGGACAGCTTAGCAGGGTGCTGAGCCATCTCATTTAAAATATATGTATATGTATAAGTTTTACCTTAAAAGGACTGGTTAGACTAGATGATTCTATGATTCTATGAGATATGTTGCTGATGGATGTGGTTTAGTGGTGGACTTGGCAGTGTTATGTTAATGGTTGAACTTGATGATCTCAAAGGTCTTTTCTAACGTAAACTATTCTATGATTATATGATTTATGGTTTAGTCTTATCCCAATGTTACCTCCTGTTATTAGTTAGGTATGAAAAATTAAATTGATATTTTAGTGGTACAGAAAATGGAATGAGCACTATGTGGCCAAGACAATGGACTTCTAGTGAGAAGATTTTGATTGGGTTCATCGTCATAACACTGACCTTGGACAAATAAATCTAAAATAATAAAGATTCAATTTTCTAGGTACCACTTCCACACAGAAGATAAAATACAGTCTGAGATCATAACATTTACATTTATCATTAGTTTTTTATGTTGTCTTCTTTTCTTTCTCATAATATTAAGAGTCCCTAAGTTTGGTTTGCATTTTAAGATATCTTTACTTGCAGGAACCTCTTATTTTCTGGCCTCTTTTTGTTACTGCCTATAATGTCACACACAACTCTTAAGTCTGCATAAACTCTTGCTTTGTAGTTCCAGCAACAATGTAGAGCTCTCAGAACATTAGAAAACAAATTTCAACATCCTGAAAAATAGTGAAACAATGAAGACAACCTCATCTTACCTGAAGTTAGAGCTCAAGAATACAATTTTCCATCGTTAATCCAATTAGTAAGCATCTCTTGATGCCCAGTAACTCTCATTAACTGCATTACACTTTGACTCAGATAACTACGGTGAACAACAAGCAGTATGACCCTGTTAAGAGCAGCTTTCCAAAGGTGCACAGGTTTATTTTGAAGATGAAACAGGGTCTACTGAAAATATGAATGCTTTCATCTGCAGAAGTATTTAGTGGTGATACTACCTAGGAACTTCAGTCAGGGATCAGAGACCTTATGGGCTCAGCTTTGTATAAAACCTATAATGAAGAGCTATTATCCATTTCAGAGACAAGAGAAAAAGGCAGCAAGAAGCCACAGTGACAGAGGAAAAAGAATAACTAGAGAACAAGGAAACAGTGGGATGATACTCATTAACATACCTGCATTTTAGAGTCATCCTGGAAAAGGTCATGGCTCTAATACCTCAATATAAAAATCTAGAAACATCGTCTGAAAATTGGTATTTCAGTTTCAATTTGTGACCTGAGCACAATTACTGCTGTTTCCTCATTAAAAGCAAAACTGCCTGTCTACAAGTGATCAAATAAATACTTAGTTAATGATTTCTGTGATGGTGTTTTTTTATAGGAAAACATGTAGCTAACTAGAGTTCCAGATAACACACTCATTTCATAGTAATCAACACTGAGATAATAACAAGGTTTCATTGCTACTGGTATGAATATGCTTTGTAAGGTTTTTTATTTCTAAAATGGCAAAAGGACATATTCATAATGTAAATAAACCAAAGGGTTGCAAAAGCATCGTCCAGACTAACCTCATCATCTCAATGGAGGAAAGCTGATGCACATGAGAAAAGAAGCAGAGCCCAAAAAATTATTATTGTTATTAGGTGAAAAGAAAGCTACTTAGAAAATCCTAACGGTGTAGACACACAGTCATGGTTTTAAATGGAAGGCTGTCAAACGTAAGAACAGCCACAAGCTTGGTCTCTGTGTAAACAGCAATTACTTGAATAAAGGATTTTTGTAAAGCAATAACCCTCTATCTTTTTTTATAACTCTTTTCCCCAGAAAGAAAATATAAATACCTTTTGAGGAATATTTTTTTTACAAGATTTAAGGCAAGCAACTACATCTTTTAATGTGTTGCTACCCACTCAATGAACAAAGAAATTCTTCACCTGATAAGACGCTTCAAAATTGTCTTTTCCTTCTCATTACTTAAATATATTTCGCCACTGATGCTTCAGAGCACTGGGAGTTTCCTTCATGTGCCTACATATTATTATAAGTATTTAAAATGGAGATAGATGATAAACAATGCTTCCAATTCTGAGATAATTTGCAATGGTGAAACGCCAGCTAAAGCTTGTTCTTAATGTACAATCAAGTCATCCTGGAAATCCAGCTGAAATGGAATCATAGAATCACTGAATCACTGAATCATTTAAACTGGAAAAATCTTTAAGATCATCAAGTCCAACCATTAACCTAGGACTGCTGTCCACCACTGAATCATGTCACTAAGGACCACATCTACATGTTTTAAATCCATAGATTTCAAGGAATTTGATTGTTTTTGTATTTCTTTTTTTAATTTCCCATACATTTTTCCTGTATGATATGAACAACATTCTTCACTCTTACTCAGGACAGACAGAAAGTAGACACCAATGCTAGTCATAGGGTAATCCAAGAATTTTTGTAAACTCCAGAATTTCTCTGAAAAACCCCTCAAAATATAAAACATATTTCTTTAAACTTCTTTATATAATTATATATATATGTGTATATGCATAGACATA
The DNA here is from genome assembly GCA_025345505.1 of Todiramphus chloris collaris. NCBI lineage: Eukaryota > Metazoa > Chordata > Aves > Coraciiformes > Alcedinidae > Todiramphus > Todiramphus chloris. The sequence continues at coordinate 4,005,488 of JANVCC010000011.1, read as the reverse complement.
CAGACAAGTATCTATTAAGAGTTTAGATTATGTATTCATATTATTCATATTCATATACATGCATAAAGTTTGTATTGTCTACCTCAAAATCTAAAGAAGTGGTTTGCTTGTAGAGCTGCAGATTAAAATGCAAATTGAACTGCACTTCTTGTAATGCTTCATTTTGTGCAGTTCTGAGCAGTTACTGGTCAGACAATAAAAGCCACAGACCATTGTTGGACACTTTAGTGCTAAATGATTCCTGACCTGTGTGGTATGTGGCCCAGATAACAATATTTATGGACAGGGCTTTTTTTGTTGTCCTTTATGAACTAATTTAGAAGCAAGAAAAAATTTGAGATTTATTATCAAGTTTCCTGTGGATACCAAGGTAAGAAGTACTGGTTTTAACTAGATTATTAAGAGGCTGAGAGTGTAAACTCTTTTAAGAGAAAGACCTCCTCTCTTCTCTCTGAATCCGTGTCTATTACCGAGATGGAGTAATTTCTAACTCAAAGGCCAAGTGCTGTGAAGAGTCTGGTTATTTCCACTGTGTAGAGCTACCTAACAGGCTGGCAACTTACCTATGACTTGGGTCTCCCTTGTACAACTAAACATGCACATGAATGAAAGACAAGGAGGACTAAGATCTGCCAAAGTGATGGTTTTATAGCCTGGTGCTCAGGCTTACGTTAAGTGCATTGGAGAGTGTCTTGACTTGGCATAGATGTTCATGGGCTACTGGACAAGTGTTGAGGAATCAGTTGAGTGCACAAGGCAAGCTTGGCTTAACTACCTCTAGGGTGAAAGACCTATAATGAAAACCCTCAGTAGAACTCTATCCAGGCTTTTTACTTACTTTAAAAAATTTCTCTGGGAATACAGAGTGTACAACCAGGCAGCAAACTAGGGACCTGCTTTGTTTGCCATTGTGGCTGTACCTGTAGTTGTATGCTATTGTAAGATGGGACAAATCATGCCCCAGATGCCCTTGTCCAGCTGTTCTGAACAGAGAGAAAACACATACAATGGTTTTAAAGAAAGTTTGTTTGCAATGGCTAAAGCTTAGTGAGCTGTATCCCACACAGTGTATTCACATGCACAGCAGCTGTTACAAAAATCTCTCTCCAGTCAAATCTACCTGTTTGTGTATCTCAGCTGTAATCAGTTCAGCTAGCAGCTGAGGAAGCAGTTCAGACTTCAGATCATTAACCTCCCAGCAGTACAGCCAGGAGTGGAGATGTTGCAGAAAGCAGTTACTGCAAAGCTTGCTTTTCTGCTGTGAGCAGTCCCATAACTACTTCTCACGTCTGTAACTTACACAAAACAAGTGTGACTCATTCCAGTAGTAATTAGTGATAAATAAAGATACATGACATTTCATCCTTACCCCCGTGGTTTGTTAGTTTTCCTCATTTTCCTGTGGTTCCAACCCATTGAATCAGTGTTTTAGGTAACAATCCATTTTGTGATCCACAACACATGACCCATTAGGGGAGCAACAGGCTGGAGCAAAGAAGTTGTTGGAGCATCTCACTATTTCCCATTTGAAATGCTGTTTGCTTTGCCCATTGTTAATTAGCAGAAAACTTTGCTTTCTTGAAGTGAAGCTCATGGTAATTCAGTAAATCCCCAAAATCTTAGCACAAACAGCAAAAGGAACAAAGAACTCAAAACATTCATGGTCATCCTTTTGGGCTTGCTGTATTTAGTTAGTTAGTTAGTTTGTTAGTTTGTTAGTTAGTTAGTTCTTAATGCCAGAATGTCTACAGTAGTTTAAAATTTTAGACTGAGGCAGTCATCACATTTTAATTAAATTATTTAAAGTATGCAATTTGTCACATCTAGGAGTAATTTGCATTAGTTAATAAATAGCTTTGGTGTCATATTTGAATCTCATTTTCAGTACTATATTTCTTAAAATTGATTGAATTGATTAATATTAAAATGTAACTATTCAAATCAAGCAATTATTTAAGCAGCTAATTACTTAATATGAACTTAGAAATAAGACAAATGAATGTCAGATAAATAGCATTAGAGATTGACCCTGAATCCTTTGCACAGTCAATACTTCAGCTACTTTCAGCAAAATAGTGCCTGGATATTATTATGAATTTGTGTGTTCAAGGTATGAAATTTGTCTACTCTCACTCACTCTCTGTTCTGTATTTGAAAAAGCATGCAAACAGGTAGAAATAATTAGGGTCAATGGAAGAATTCCAGATTTCCAAGTAGGAGTATTTAAAAAGACTTGAGAAAACTGAAATATTTTTGCATGTTTTGCGTGTTTGAATGGAAGGAATTACATTTGCAGACATTTGGTAATAGTTTCTGAGTTGTTGCAAGTGAAGATACTCCAATATTCGTACCTTGTAAAGACAAAAATTGCCATCACCTGTTCCAATTTTCTTTATAGCAAAAAAACAGATGATACAGCACACGTACTCTTGTTTTAAGACAAATAACTGATATTCCAGGTTGTAATAAACATTGGCAGTCACGAAACACCAATATGTTCATCTGAAAGAGTTAATTTCAGAGTAAATAAGGAAAGAAACGGAACCCTGATTTCCAAATCTAGTATGTCCAACACCTAACTCCTGGCAATATGCTAAAGTTCTCTTCACAAAAGTTGAGCAAATTGGATATACAGTAGAAGTGTCCTTAAGCAGCTACATATGGGAAAAAATTGATTGCCTAATCTGAACTAAAAGTCAAACAGATTAGTGCTGAGGTCCTCAGGGACACTTAGTGATCATATGGGGGTTGGGTTACTTATCGGTAGCAAAGAAGATTTAGTGTCTTTTGGAGCTTTTGCTGATATTTCTTTTTATGCATAACATTTGTTTTATCTCTATTAAGCTTGGGATTTCATGGCATTAATCAGCTTGCACTTAACTAATAATTAAGAGACAGAGTACTATAATACAATCTAAAAAACAGGGCTCTCCGATTCTCACCTTGCTTCTTTTTTTATAGCTGAAAACATCACTGACTCACTCTGAGGCAAGATGAATGCAACACAAGTGTGAGTGAACCAGACTGTGCAGTTGGAAATAATTGATACCGCCTCTCCATCAGATTTTTCTGCTGTGGTAACCAAGGCCGAGTTTATCACCTTTCAAAAAGAAATGCATTTAGCACAAAAAAGGGGAGGTTGACGTAAACTGGAGGTTCTTAGAGTTTCCCTGTGACACTTGGACCAACTCAGTTCCTTAAGGCAGCCTTCTGTCATGCTGTTCTTTGTCAGGGATTTTTCTTCTATGTCAATTCAATTGCCAGCAAGCCTACAGATGATACCAATCTGGGAGGGAGGAAAGCGGATAGACAGAATCAAGCTGTGGAGTGACCTGGTGGAAACTGAGGCTGAAGGCAATGTCTGAGAGATTCAATACCAATAAACATCTAACTACCCATGAGGAATTTGGTGATGAACATCTGAGCATCTGTGTTACTATGGGGTGTGTTGGTGAAATGTACAGAATGAGGGGACTAATTGGTTGCTATTGCTGCCTCAAAGAAATTCAGAATTAATGGCATCACTGCTTTGTATCTCCTAGCTTCTACACTTCACCTTGGGTGAAAAAAACTACCAAAAAAAAAGCCCTGATGCCTTGCAATTGCCTTTCCAGGTCTGATGATTCTTTTATCTTGGGAAATGTGTTGCCGGTCTAATCTTATGTTTGTCATGTCTTTCAATTCAAACTTAGCTCTTCCCACCTTTTGATAATATGCTGTTGTTATTTTGACTTTCCTACAACGCTATCTTTCTCTGTAAGAGGAATTTCTAGACAAATTCATACTTTCCTTCATCCTAAATTCTCTGACAGAATCTGATATTTACAGTCAGCTGACAGGGAATTGGTTCATTCTCTGTAAGGCATGCAGTTAATGTGGAGCTCCTTGCTCCCACAAGAAAACCAAGTCCTAACTTCTGCATTGGACCAGGACACAGGAAAACAAAAACAAAACAAAACAAACTTTTTTTTTTCTTTATGAGCTCTAGTAAATCTTGTAAATATATTAAGTTCTGTCTTTTTTTGTAGAAAGAGTATATACACACACCCCTATCTATATATATGCATACATATATTTATGTATGTATACATATAGACTTAGTATATATAATTGGATATATACACCATTGTACATTTGAAATTTGCCTCAAATAAAATATTTCATAATACATGAGTTAATATTTGTGTGGTGATCAGACAGTGTTTATAACATATGTGAATGATAAAAATGACCCTGTATTTGCATGATGACGCTGTGGACTAGGAATATAACCATACACGACAGTCCTGATCTTAAAGAGAGGAAAAATGAGACCTATAAGAACCCTGACTCTCCTAACTAACACTTGTTTCATGATAGCAAATTTGCTCATCTGTCTAACTCACTAAGGACTAAAACTTAAACAGGGGGGCTAATGCACTCCACTAAAGCAACATTTCTGTGGTTTTTTTCTCTTTCTTATTTGTAAAACTTCAGGGAAGAGGGGAAAAATAGCATTAAGAACACTTATATGGGTCTTATGTGGCTTCACTGTGTGCAGTTCCCTACTTTGGTGTATACTCTTGTATGACCTCAGGGAGATGAGTCATAAGATTCAGAGTTTTAGAGACATCTCATGCACTTATCTAGGACTTCAGATCCCCCGAGCCTGGGAAAGTTTGTGTTTAGAAGTTATATATTTTATTCTAGTTTGTTTTATTAGCTTTGTCTTTCCAAGTACAATTAGTTGGAGCCATATAAATATTTAAGATTATCCATATAGAGAGTTAGATACTCTATATAGATTACTTATGTAGAATGATCCTACCATCTAGATGGAGGCTGGAATGGAATTCAGACTATATTCAGAATATATTAGCGAGTATCCCTTGAATTTCTGTTCAAGAAGGAGGACGCATTATGAAAATACTAAGCCATTCAGCTGTGAGCAGGAGTCCAGTGTTCTCATCCATCTACTTAGGATAATTGATAGGTTTTGCTTGGAAATTGTTTTACAGAAGTAATCATTAGATCAGAGATTGGAAATGCTTCCTGCCCTATGCAGAGCAGATGAAAGACCTCCAGACTAGCCAACAATGCTTTTTCAGTTCAACACATACCTACACAAGTGGGCTTGGCTCTTTGGACTAAGAGCAGACAGAGGTAGCCCATACACATCCCTCAGTCAGACCCCTGTGCCTCAGCAATGTTGCAGTCTCCCTCTGTCAGGCAGTATTTCCTACTGACTAACTTAGAGCCCTGCATGATGTCAATTCACATCCCTAAATGCTTCTCTACAATGTGGTCATATATAAACATCTGAGCATCTGTGGTATTGCAGGAAAAGGCTATAAAATGTACAGGAGGTGACCAATGACTTACTCCTGCTGCAAAACTGTTATGGAAGCATGGAGTTATTGGCATCACTGCTTCTAACATCCTAGGTGCTATACTTCACCTATAATCTTTGCAGGCTTGATATGCCCATCATTAAGTGGTACCCAGAATGATCACTCTGATAGAGAAACATGTACTCTTTTGGTACTAAAACACCCATGATGGGCATCAAAAGTGGGAAACTTGACTTCACCTCATTGTTTCTCTTTACAAATCATAATAAGTAGAAAAGATAGACTATGTTTTTTTAAACAGCTGAGTGATTTAGATCTAATGTATTTCAAAAAAATATTTTCCTTTTTTTATGTGTGTTTTGTTACACTTTTTTTTAAAGTAAAATTACTATTAATACCACCTTGATAACAAAAATGATGTGCAATTAAGTATAAGATGGTTTAAAAAATAGATTTATGATAAAATCACGTCTTTTAAAATACGCAATTCATTGCTCTAATCAGTTTTTCTTTCAGCTTTTCCACCCCCTACCATTAAAATAAGCGGGATTATTAAAGTGCATAAGTTTAGTTATTAGCAGATTGCTGAGATGTTGCACTGGTTGACGTCTGTCTTTTTCTATATTAGCAGTTTAATCTGCTGGTATGGCCAATCAAACCAAAAAGTAGGTTGATTATTTGGTGAGTGTATAGTTCTAACAGATATTTTAACCTGCTGTATAATCAGAATACTGATATTCTTTTAGAGTTCACCCAACACAGGCAAACAGTTCTGAAGGCTTTCAAATTACCCTGCCATCAGATTTGAAGCAAGTATTGGAGGAAAACTCATGGTAAAAAAACTTGTCACTGTGTTTTTCCTTACTGATAACTGTAATTCATTGTGCATGTATCTACATAAAACACCTTGAAAGTGGATGTGAAGTTTAGTTCTGTTCAGCAAGTTTTCCAATTGCTCTCATTCCAAAAAAAAAAAAAAAAAAAAAAAAAAAAAGACATTTAATTGAAGTTTAGTTTGGCTTCAGAGTGATTCCTTGGAGCTACCTTATTGTGCTTGTATTTTCAATTCCAACCAAAGTGACCTTACATTTTGTAAACAAGGCCTTTGAAGACAGAAAGTAGTGTTTTCATGCTATTTCACTGCCAGCTGCATTGCCTTTCATCTTTTTTTTCTATTATAGAGCTTTTTCAAAGGAAACAACAATGGGATTTTTGTAATTAACAGAACACCTTGACCTTCATCTCATGGTTAAAATATTTAAATTAGCATTGTGTCAGATGGAAATGAACAATGATGCACTAAATCAGAAGCAGCAAACCCTTTCAAAAAGACTGCAAACCTTTTCACAAAAACTGCATAATAAAAATGTTAAAGCACTGAGTACTCCTTAAATCAGAATATACATAACACTCTTAAAATGCCTTAAAAAAAACCCAAAACTTAATTTACTACTAGTAGTAGTAAATTACTACCTCTTTCCATTAATGTTCCATGTTTCATCTAACATCTACAAATGCCTAGGAAGCATTTGTTGATTAGTTAGAAATCTGTCATTATACTGCTGCACTGATATAAATTGAGGAAATGAGCATAGGACTACATGCAGGCTAAATAACATTGTGCACAGCTACCGTTTTTTAATTAAGTCATTAAAACCGACTTATATGTTGATGCAGAATCTAAGTTCCCACAAAATGTATAGGCTTAAACTCAAAAAAAAAACAAAAAAAACTTCAGTTAATGGGGTTTCCTTCACATTTGGAGGAACTGAGAATACACGTGGCAAATTGCCAAGACTGTGCTGGTTTATGGATACTTGAACTACATACAGTTTAAAATATCCTACTCAAGAAAACTTAAAAAATTTAGAATATTTTATTTCTGGAGAATTGAAGTCATCAGTGTTCCAAGAATGCCACTGTTCCACCCACAGCTGGTACTAAAAGCGGATCACTAAGACAATCAGGGCATTATCATAAGTCCTCATGTTTAAAGAGGGCTGGGAAATAATAGTCACGTATAAGGCAGTAATTTGAGATTATTTTTTTTTAACCTATCTTTTGGTCATCAAGTTAGTATCAAAGTGGTAAATACAGTCAATGTCCCCTTCGTTCTGATTTAAGCATCAGAGTAAATCCATTTTGATAAAACAAAATTAAAGGAAAAGAAGCCAAAAGACATTTATTTATAATATGACACTAAAACTAATAGTAACCTAAATTAAATTAATTAATGCTTGGATCATACATGCTTGAACCCCAGGATGCTTGGATTCATGGATTTTTAAATAGTTTTACTGACTAGACTGTCACAGTGTGAAATACAGGATAGTGCGTCTTTCCCAGCTAAATTCATGGAGGTAACTAAGCATTTCATGACTAAAGATGTAATTTGTCATATTAATGAATATTCCTTTTAAGAAATCTATATACAGCCTACTCTGATGGTGAATAATTTATATGGACAATAGTGTTCTCTGAAAAAGCGTTCTCATTAACATTGCAAAGTAAAGGTAGTATATGATCTTTCTGACCACATATCCTATTGTGATGCTAAAAGCACTTTACTGTATGGTTGAAAGACTTTGACCCCCTAACTACAGTTATGTGACAGTAATAAACTATTGCCTGATAAAGAAAAAAATTACATTCCTCCTTTTCTTGCAGGTCTTGATTTCTGGGCTCTATGTTCTCCCCACAGTCTCAGGTTCAGCCTGCCTGTCCTTAGGTACATAAAATGCCAAAGAAAGGAAAACAAAATCACAATTTAAACTGGAAGGGACCTCTAGAAGTCATCTGACCAAGACTCCTCCAAAACCAATCAGACTGGGTCATCTTTCAAAGTTGGATCTCAGTTTGAAATTAGATTGTGTTGATCAGAGTCTTGTCCAGTCAAGTTCTGAGTATCTCCAAAAAAAAAAAGAGATTTTGCAAACTGGTGAATCTACGGTGAAAGTGAGAAATTTCCAAGGGTGATCTGTCTTCCTGAAAATCTGAAGCACTCTTTTGAAGTGTACTTCCAGTCACTAAATCAAAATAAAACAAAATTAAACAAAACTTGCATTAGTTAAGGGTTTACTTTGAGGAAAGGAATCTTAAGTATATCTTTCTACATATGCTGCAGCAAAAAATCATATCAGAAAAGTGGTCAACAATATTATGTTCTCTGTTTTATAACTGAATGCTTTATGATGAATCAGACTTCATAAAAAAAAAAAAAAAAAGGCAGCTGAAGCAGTTGTTTGTGGACATTAAAACAACGTATCTTTAGATTGTTCCAATTGGATTGTTATCCAATTTTCCTTTTTTGTTTTTCCTTTCTTGCTACAGTGTTGTTGATCCCCAGGGCTACTGTAGAAGGCACCACTGATTTAGTACCTCATTCTGGTTGTATCTTACATTTGAGGTTTACCTTCAAACGGGATACTACTGAACAATAAACTTTAGAGATTGGTGTACATCCTTTAAAGAAAAGAAAATATACTTCATTTTATTGGGGTCAACATTATGAAGGATATTATCAAGAAGTGTCTATGGAGTTTTTTTTAGCACAAATCTTGACAAAAGATAACACTATTGTTGGACTAGTGAAATCACCTAATACAGCATTTTGGTGATCTGGGAAGGGAAATCTTGTATAACTAGTCTTTTTTTCCAAAGTCTTGACACTTCCTTCTGCTTTAGTCTGTGTTATTTTGTAATCCATACCATCTGAATTCAATCTCAGAATTAAGAAAAGAGTTGTGGAATACAAAAAAATAAATATGTGAACAACACAAAGCTGTTGACTTTGGCCAGAAGGATGCCTTCATAGTCAGTCATGTTCAAAACGTCCTTTTTTTTTAAATCATGAGTGTCATTAACTGAGATAACATTATCTATAACTCTGCTGACATCCAAACCACCTATTTATTGCTTACTATAAATAATATAAACTGCTACTTCTAAAAAAAATAAAAATGAATACTATATTGTGAATTTTCAAGAAAAGTTTTAGGTTTAAATGAAGAGTTTTCAGTTTTCTTAGTCTCGATCTCATTTATTTCATTTCAATTGCTAACTTTACAATTTCACTTGATTATATGGGTCAGATCATCACTGGATGTAAATCACTGCATTGCTGCTGTGCAATGACCTACACATTACAGGACCTGTTGTTTTCCATTGAAAAATAGTTTTGTGTTGTGACATCACTGTTGAATCTACATTCCTGAAAAAAATACAGTTTGGGAATAATTTGAGACACTTTTAGATTAGTTTTAGAATTGCCTTTAGATTAAGTACTTCATATGTGTTTAGGATAACATTAAGCCTTCCTGACTACAACATCTGTTTCATCCATTGTTTCAAAAAATTAGATTTTCAGAAAACATATAATCCTTTCAGATTTTATCAGCCTAGTAGGCTTAGATCTTGACAGTACTTTAAAAAAATAAAGCCTGGCAATGAGGTAGATGAACACTTGAAGCGATAATGATTTACTGGTGTATTTCTAGGCTTATAGTAGAGTTCTCACTGGAAACATTAACCATTTCTTCAGTTTGTTATTTATCAATTTAATTTTGTAAGATTTGAGGAAAATCAAATGTCATTTGGTATTTTGTATTCTACTACTACATAATTTTCTACAAATAATGAATAAATCATTACAAGAGAATGTATTGTTAATTGGCTTAGAGTATGGTATTATGGTGGTAGCTTCCATCCTAGAGGCTGTGAATGAGACTTAATGTCTGACTCAATGACTCAATACCTGACATATACTACACCAAAATATTGATATAATTCAAAAGGTCAGGAAACAAAACAAGCTGTTTTGGAAACAATTCCTTTACTCTGTTTTGAGAGTTATCTAGAATTTCTGACTATTTTCTACTTGGAATCAGATATACCAGTTTTACCATTCTTGCTGAAGAATTGGATTTTTTCCATTGATTTGTGGAACATCCTGGAAGTTACAAAAATGTTGGCTTTGCTCAGTGGGCTCAGTCAGGAAGAGCAGGGACTCCACTAAACTGCACACCCTGTTCTTATCAGGCAACTGTACAAGAGTCAGATGTTATGAGTTTAATTCATTCACATTTAATTTCAGAATAGGTAATTATTTGTGATGTCTTGATTCAGGAAACATTCTTGTAGATGGTAACAGACTGACTGCTTCCTTCTGTAGTTTTTTTCAGACCATGTGGATATGACAATCTGCTGATGACTGTCCTCTTAAAGATCCCACAGAACTTTAGATCTCCAAGGTCTAGAAATACAAGAGAACATAGGAACAGGATACATAATAGTTCAGCACTTCCTATCTTTGCATGTGTTACATAGCCCTAAAGTCCCAGTTTTATGACTGAACAGCCCTTTAAGAGTTCTCATGTCTACCACATGTCAGGTAATGTATTTCTCTGACATTAAACTAGACCATAGACTTAGTGTTGGAATCTACCTTCCACACAGACTAAGGTTTAAGCAACGGCAGGGGCTGGATCTCAGGACACTCCTAACTCTCAGTTAAGTACTCTGTTTATTGCTCTGAGATAATTCTGTAATGTTGGATAAGAAACAGATTGGTTTTCCTCTGATTTAATATTACAAACAAAAGAAAAATTCAAATGCATTTTAGTAATGTCTGCTTGAAATGCTGAATTCAAGAAAAAGTTATAATCTTAGGAAAAGTAACCACTGTGTTAAAATTGTATTAGGTAAGTTTGTAATAGATTCCTTTTCTATAACGCAGAATATCTCCAGTGATCACATTTCAAGTCAAAATTCACATATAATATGAAATGAAGTATATTAGACTTATCTTGAATTAATAAATACATACTTTCTACTCTTCTGTGAAAAGCTCAGGGGAAATCTCAAAAATTTTATTTTTCTTGCCCTTGAAATTTTTCTCATGATAAAATGTCATTGAGTTGCCTGTTACCATAATAGGGTCTTGACAAAGAGTTGAGAGGTTTTCCTTCAGTTCAGCAGAGGGCTCCAGAATACACACAGTATGGGCAGTTTCTGTCTTTATCACCTCCACAACCAACAGAGTGTTTAAATTCCCTGCTGCAAGCTAATTACACTTCTCTATGGCACAAAACCTTTGTCCTCCTATAATTAATTATGAGCAAGAAAAGAAAATGTCCTTTTGTTGTTTTTAATGAATTAATCCTTCATGAAAATAATTTCTGTGACATAATAACAAAAGGACATTTGTTCACTGTCCTCATCACCACACATAGCATAGTACATAAACGTCCTCATGTGGGGAGCCTCTTTGTCTCTTCTGTCCAAGAACATACTTCATTGCAGACACGTCACTGGAGTATTAATACCATCAATTGCTGTACAGGCAGATAAGACTGTCTAGATCATTATAACAAAAAACTACAGAGGAAAGAGTCTGGTGTTTTGATAGTAATTCTCACTCTAAAATCAAAGGAACAGTTCTATTAAATAGATTTTTCCTCAGACATAAAAAACCCACATTACCCTACTTAATCTAGTAATTTGAAACATGGCTTAGATAAATCTATTTGACTAAATGAGGAAAGTCAATCTCCATTTGATTGCTCATCCAAGGTTCAGGAAAGGAATCCATTATGACACAAGATTGAGTAACTCAAGACTGTGCTTTTTAAGATGAATAGGTACCATGTCAGATATATATTTAACTGTGTTGCACTGAGGAGCCTGAATATAGATAGAATATTTGGCATTTTGCTAAAACTGGCCTAAGATGAACTTCTCTAACACTGCATATAGTAGGTGCATTTATTTAATTTTTCATGGAAGCTGGATGGTCCAAGCTGGGAAGACAAATGTTTACATTACAGTTTTCATATGTTTTCAAGCAAGTAAAATCCCAGAATCCTACAATGGTTTGAGTTGAAAGGGACCTTAAAGATCATCTAGTTCCCACCCCCCTGCCATAGGCAGGGACATCTCCCACTGGACCAGGTTGGTCAATGTCCCATTCAACCTGGCCTTGAATGCTCGCAGGGCATCCACAACTTGCCCAGGCAACCTGTTCCTCTGTCTCACCACCCTCACAGTAAGGATTTTCTTCCCTATATGTTATCTAAATATTACTTTCTTTCAGTTTAAAAACATTACCCCTTGTCCTATCACTATACTGAGTTTAAGTGTGTGTCTTATGTTACCTACAGAAGACCAAAGAACCAAATGCATCTACTGAGCAGCAGTAGTATGAAGCTGCTCTTGCATTGCGTGGTATGGGAGTGAATACTACAACACCACTAATAGCAGGAGAATCTAAACAATTAAACACTCTAAATTCCTTCAGTGAATTCACATCTGTTACTACAACAGATGTAACAGGAATTATAAAACATGTTTGTATTCATAGTGTTGATTTTTATGACAAAATTTTGGTTCACACATCATTTCTTTTGCCCCATGGCATTTTCTCTGGCATTCTTATTCATCTTCTCTTGAGAGGTTTATAAAATGTATTGTTTTTTCATTTACTTAAAGTTACTATTTTAAGAAATAGTGGTATGAATTAACTTAAATTGTTGAAAATTGTAATTTATATTTTAGTTAAAGATACAGAACTCATGCCACAAGGGGTATTATTTTATTTAAAATCCTGTTTAACAATAAGTTTATACATTTTCTCTACATCACTTTCATAATTTTGAACAGCTGTTTTTTATCCATTGTGATAATCAATTGTATTTTTCTTATGCACTGCAACAATTGCATTACCCTTTCACTACTTCTAAATGGCATACATTGAAGTTTTAACATTGATAAACTCTTCTGTCATAGGAGCCTTCCCATACATTTTTAGACATCTGTTGTAAGGCAGCTGCCCACACTCACTCATTACTCAATGGGAACAAATAACACAACCTAGTCCCTCAGTTAAAGACTTACTGAAAGATTAGATGAAGCATCTTCTCCAAGAGTCATATTTCTCTACAAACTACAGGAAGCCAAGATTAAAACTTATTTTAGGTGACCTCAGTAAATAGTAAGAAAAGTAACATTGTCCATTCTGCAAATGACCACCAAAAATGTTACCATCTTTCTGCAGAAACCTTGTAAGCACCTGGCAGGACACATGGCCCTGTTGTGCAAAATGCAGGGTTAGGTGCTTGTGCTTCAGTTTAGTTACAATCTTTGTAAATAACTCCAACAGCTAATCCAGAGCACTTGTCTCTATTTGCATTTTCAGCATCATTGCACTTCCCTTACTCAAAGTGCAAAGCCTCCTCTTTGATCCAACATGGAATGGTTGGCAAGATATATTTATAGCTGTCTTTCAATCCCCTTTGTTACTGATCAGTTTTTAAGTGCTTAATTCAACAGAAACTTCATGTACTTTATTGCTGTTGATTCTGTCTACACAAAGTTCCACAGAAAGCTCCTCAAACTACATTTAAAAGCAAATATTGAGAAATTAAATCAAATAGTCAGAAAAAAAATATGTCCCAGTAATATGAAATGCTCAATGTACTGTACAGGAGAGAAATAAAATTTAGATGAACCACATACCCTTTCCCATAAGCAACTTGCAATATTTTTATTATGGTAATATTTATATAACTCAGGGAATCTGAGATGTAAAAAATATCCTTGTGGATCTAGGCCTAAATGATGAACAAATAGATACACATGTGCACAAAGAATACTGCAGCAAAACCAGCAGCTGAAGTCAGATCTCCTTCAGTCCCACCTCAACTCCTTGTTCTCAGGATCATCTTTTTGATATACAGACTGCCTGTGTGTAAAGTACAGAACAAATATCTCAAGAGTCTGGTGAAATATATATCAGTCAGTAAAATTTCACATTACTGACTTTCATCTACTAAATCACTATCACTACTATCACTATTGACAGCTGCGTTTTCTTTTACACAACGCTGCACTTCATCTGCATTGATCAGACAAATCTAGAGTGAATGGATGTAAAGCTCTATAGATAATTTGTTCAATAGCTCTTTGTGACAAGACTCCATCTGAGCTGATATACTTTTAGAAGAACTTAGGAATGTCTTTTAGATGTCTCTTAAATTCACATTCCAAACTGAAAACTTAATGGGATTTTTCCTTACACAATTTAAAGAAACAAATATCCTGGTACAGGTCACAACATTTCACAAACAAAAATCTGTGTTCATTTGAGATATATTAATCGATGCACCTACTGGATACAGAAACATGTCCAGTAGATATATTTCTCTTCTTGTGGAGCAGGATACATGAGCTGTAACTAAACTTTTCAGTAGCAGTGTTCAAGCTAGATATAGGTAAGAATTTTTTTTATGATGAGGGTGTTGAAACACTTACCCAGGTTGCCCAGAGAGGTTGTAGGTGCACCATCCCTTGAAGCATTCAAGGTCAAGTTGGACAGGACTCTGAGCAATCTGATTTAGTTGAAGATGTCCCTGCTCAGGGCAGGGGGATTGGATGAGATGACCTTTAAAGAATCCTTCCATCCAAAACATTCTATGATTCTATGACTTCATATTCACAAGGACAGTGTATTTCATTAGTTTCTTTGCCATTTATGCCTTACATCCAGCTATTTTAATTGCTTCATCAGCCCCACTCTTTTTCAACGTTGTTTTCTCTTATTCATCCTATTTCATATGTTCACTCTACTAACTCACCAGAAATCAATTATTGTGATCTGTAATCCTCATTGTCTTATAGAAAAGTTCATAATCAACAGCTTATTTTATTTCACTATTTTTAAGTGTTATTTATATTAGCCTAGAGTAGAAGGCATTGCTAAAACAACTTCCTGCAGAGCTGTGTTGGTGTCCTTCCACAAACTACTGAAGAGTTGCACAAAGAGTAAACATAAGTTTGACTTCTATTTGGCTGTTTGGGGTGGAGGTTAAGCACAAACAACAACATTATTTAAGAGTACACTTCAAAGATAGGAAAACAACATCATTCTCTTAATGCATTGCAGGTTTGGGTCAACATACCATTTATTTACCATGTCTGGTAAGCAATATTGTCTTTTGTGATGTTAGTGCCAGAAGCTCATACAAGCTGCAGAAAAATGTGTCATTAGCTTTGGGTCTTGCTCTGGACTAGAAATTCACAGTGCATACTTCTTAAACAAAGGTCTTTAACACCTTTATGGATGCCTATGAATGCTCTAAATTAAAAACAAAATAATGTCAGTTACAGTTTTTAACATTCTGAATTACTTTGTCAATAATACGGAAAAGAAAGAACAAGCCAAAATAAAAACAATATGTAAATGACCGCATCATTTAAATTGACAGAATTATCCAGCCTCAGCACTTCTGACTCCAGGAAGTCCCTCTTCTGAGGTCTGCCACCACTCAGCAACCCCAGAGCACAGGAAATACCAGAGTAGATTTTAAAAAAGAAGGGAGCAGAGTCATAAACAAATGATAATACAACATTGTGATAGAGGGCTCTCCTGTTGACCTCCATTACAACAGAAATTTCAGCCCCCAAGAAGCTGTTGTTTATGTTTGTCCACTAATACTGCCCATACATGTTGATAAATCTCTTTCAACATAAGAAAGAGATGATGTTACTTCTGATTGGATAGAAATATTAGTACTATTTGGAAGAACCTATGGAAATCCTAAGAAAGTCAGATATGAGAGCAAACAAAAGTAGAAGTTTAAGGATGGAATGAGATTGCAAAATACAATGGAAAATATTTCTGTAAATACATAAACAACAAAAGGAGGACTAAGGAGAATCTTCATCCTTTATTGGATGCAGGGGGAAACATAGTGAGTAGGGATGAGGAAAGCCTTTGCCTTAGTCTTTAACAACAGAACTAGTTGTTTGCTGGGTAGCCAGCCCCTCTAGACAGGGATGAGGGACAGAAGGAGGCATCCGTAATTCATGAGGAAAGGGTTAGTGACCTCCTGCACTACCTAGATGAACAGAAGTCTATGGGGACAGATGAGTTACACCCAAGAGTGCTGAAGGATCTGGCAGATGTGCTTACCAAGCATTCTTCATGATTTATCAATGGTCCTGTCAAATGAGGAAGGTCCCAGTGGACTGAACCGGAGATTAGCAAATGTGATGCCCATCTACAATATAGAACATTGAGCATTTCATACTACTCCTTGGGAGATACCAGTCGGACTCCAGAAGAAAAATTTTCACCATGAAAACAATTAGACATTGGAATAATCTCCCAGGGGAAGTGGTGAATTCCCTTACATTGGACAGTTTTAAGACTCAGCTTGACAGGGTGCTGGGCCACCTTATTTAAACTGGTTGGGTATTTTTAATTTATTTGTTGTATTCTTTCTTTACCTTGAAAGATTGGACTAGATGATCCTTGAGGTCCCTTCCAACCTGGTATGCTAAGACTCTATGATTCTATGATAAGTAGGACCGGAAGGAGGATCTGGGCAACTACAGACCTGTTAGTCTAACCTTGGTGCCAGAAAAGGTCAAGTAAAAAATTATCTTGAGTGTCATAACACACCATTTACAGCACAACCAGGTGATCAGGCCCAGTCAGCACTGGTTCATTAAGGGTAGGTCCTGCTTAACAAACCTTATCTCCTTCTATGAAAATGTGACCTGCTTGGTGGAGGAGGAAAACCCTGTGGACATTGTTTACCTGGACAGTAAAACTTACCTGGCAGTAAAACCTTTGATACTCTTCCCCACAGCATCCTCATGAAAAAAAAAGTCTGCCCTAAGTCTGGACAGGCATACACTCTGCTGGATCAAACACTGTCTGAGTGTCTGGACACAGAGAGTGGTGGGGAATGGAGTTAAAGCCAGTTTGAGACAAGACACAAGTGGTGTTCCCCAGGACTCAGTACTGCAGCCACTCCTGTTTAATAACTTCATCAGTGATCTTAATGAGGAGACTGAGAGCACCCTCAGTAAGTTTGCAGATCACACCAAGTTAAGTGGGAGTGTTGATTTGCTTGTGGGTAGGAAGGCTCTTCAGAGGGACCTGGTCAGGCTGGATTGATGGGCTGAGATCAATCATATGGGCTTTAACAAGGTCAAGTGTTGTATCTTTCACTTGGGCCACAACAACCCCAGGCAATACTACAGACTTTGGGCTGAGTGGCTGGAAAGCTGCTTGTCAGAAAGGGACCTGGATATGCTGATCGACAGCTGTCTGAATATGAGCCAGCAGTGTGCCCAGGTGGCCAAGAAGGCCAACAGCATCTTGGCCTGTGTCAGGTATAGTGTGGCTAGCAGGAGTTGAGAAGTGATTGTTCCACTGTACTCAGCACTGGTGAGGCTGCACCTTGAGTACTGTATTCAGTTTTGGGTGCCACAGATAAGAAGGACGTTGAGGTGCTGCAGCAGGTCCAGAGAAGGACAATGAAGCTGGTGAAGGGTCTGGAGAACAAG